>JAVLVB010000946.1:2707599-2725381 GCA_032876305.1 Orestias chungarensis
GTAGATCTGTAGAGGCCTCTAGAGATACCAGAGATCTTTAAGTTAATTAATGCTCCCTTGATTTTTATTAGGATTTATAGTGTCCCTTTCAGGCCATCACACAACAGCTGTATTGGTACTTGGATTAATGTACACCCAGGGAAACTCTGTTAATTTATTAGATGACCTCTTGTAGTAGCTTTCATCTGTACTCTTCACAGTTATGGATACCTTTGAGTTAGTCTATATCCTAAAATGACATGTAAAGAACAACAAAAAAGACACCGTGGGGTTCAGATTTAAACTTTTTACTAACACCAAAGGCCTCTGAAAAAAAAATGTCCCTGTGCACAGAGAAAGATTTGCAAAGTCTTAATGTGGGTTCAACTAAAACTTAAAGAAATCTTGTTAAATTAAGAAACGCAAAGTAGTTCATAAATACTGTCCATCTGTGTCAGTAGAATGTCAGGAATTCCATTTAGGGAAGTATGCTTTTTTCACGTCTTGTTTTTCCCTTTCTTTCTCTTTCCTTTTCACCAGGTCTCAAATCTATTATGAAGAAAAATGGTGTTGCCGACAAGCAGGGGAGCAAGGGAGCAAAGAAAAACCTGAAGTTTGTTGGAGTGAATGGAGGGTATAAATCTTTTGCTTTATCAGCATCCAGTTTGTGATGCATATGTTTCTGTAAGCGGTAGTGTTTATATGTTTTATTTGTAGGTCTGTGGGGCATTGTTAAAATAGGGTGTTTCAGTTTAGGCAGCTTTGAGTCGTCTCATTGACAGTGTTTGCAGATTTGGTTGTCCTTTTGGTATCATTAAACCCAAAACCCTATAAAATACGTGGTCAATTTTAGGTTTAGGTTGAAACAGGGGGGATAATGGATTGTTGCACAAAACAAACAAACAAAAAAAAACTGTCCGCCTAAGGTCTGGAAAGAATAGATTGGGGATTTAAATTTGATAATGAGCTGCTGTCTTAAGTGGAAGGAAATCTAATGGCTTGGTGAGGGGTATTGCAAGGGGATACTAAGAGGATTTGTTTGCAGAAAAAGGCAGCAGTGATAGAAATGTTTTCTGTTATGTTTGGAAGTGGACAAAGTTAGGTTGAAAGGTTGAATTACATTCCACGCTTAACATATGGTGCTGAGCTATGGGTAAAACATATATTATTTGGCTCTCTCATTCCAATTGTCATTATGAGCCTATGGATGAGCTCAACTTTAGTGATAGTGCAAAGTGGGCAGGCACATGTGATTGTTTCAAGAAGAGTGACTTACTTTTTAATGCAGCCATCTTAAAAAAAAATCCTTTTGAGGTAACTGCAAAGAGCTTGCCTAAGATTGGGTGAATATAGCATATTCTACTAGGTAAAGAGTTTAGGAAAGAATCTTGACTTGTGTGGAATATACAGTCATCGACCACTATATTTTACCAATACTCTGCTGAATCCCCATTTACCCTAACAACTGCACTAATTCTTGATGGCTTAGATTTAACCAGGCGTAAAACAACATTTGGTCTATATTGAGATTATGAGTCATGCAGCTGCCGCACATTTGTCTGCTGCGCATTCATGAAGCGAATAAATGATTCCGAAACTTCACAAAAAAGGCCTTTTTGCATTAAGATCCAGTGACGGCAGACTATTGGAGTGTAGTAATGGTTGAACAAACCAGTTTTTAATTATTTGCTATCCGCTTTAATGTTTAACACGTTTTTAGTTCACGGGTAGTATTCTACCTACATTGGTTGCAACATTCACTGGAACTACTGTTGCCTTTATAAGATCTTGATATTTGTTCAGGAAAATACCAGAATATAAGCAGTTTCTAAGATACTCCAAATAGCCTTTACAAAACCAACCTTGTCCCATGTAGAAAGTCACTGAATCCTTCTTTTTTTTGTTCTAAAGTCAGTTTTAATGTATCTTAATGCCTAATGCATTGAACTGCTATTTGTGTGAGAAACTAAATAGATGTACATAATAAAGTAACCTGCAAGTGTATCTTAAGGTTTGTGGAACAGCTTGGTTTCCCTTTGCATGATACCTTATCAGAAGTAAAAAAAGAAAAAAAAATCATTGTTCTGGGCAAAATACATTTTTTTTCCTCCTGTCCTTTCTTACTTTTACATCCATAGCTAATTTTAATTGGAAAATAGATCTGAGCACGTTCCATGCTTGACATTGACATTTAATCCCAGATAAGAGAACTTCTTAGGGCTTCCTGTTTCACTTAAATTCCTTAGAGGTATTATTTGCCACATGCCAAGGAAATGGCTGCCGTCTGTAAATTAATTTAATTCTTGCATTCCTGTTCTTACATTCTTAAGCATCACCGTTTCGTGACAGGCTCACTTCTACCACTTTCAAGTAAGTTCATTTCCTTCCTCCCTGTTGCAAACTGATCTGCACATTACATTTCCATGGTGTGCAAAAAACAGCTCATAATAAACAATTACAGATATGGTTTATGAGCTTTTATTGAGCCCCGTTCTTGGTAGAATGTATGTCCAAATATTACAGTGCAACTCTTAGTAAATTTCAGCAAAGGCTGTTAATGAGACAAACAGGTCAGACAGTCTAAAGACTCTCCACAAAAGCAAGGAGGCTGCTGTTTTGTATTACATCTCTACCAGATCTTTGCTTTGTCTAGAACTCCCCAGGATTCCAAGGAATGCTGAAATATCACAAACACTCCTTATATGTGTGTGTGTGTGTGTGTGTGTGTGTGTGTGTGTGTGTGTGTGTGTGTGTGTGTGTGTGTGTGTGTGTGTGTGTGTGTGTGTGTGTGTGTGTGTGTTTGTGTGTGTGTGTGTGTGTGTGTGTTGAAAGCATGGATCATTGGCATTCAACAGAAGACTTATCTGATCACTGGCCTCACAGTGGTGCCTTCATGATGTACCCCAATGATCACACCAATGTACACCCCACTGGCTTCTAACCAAGCTTTAAATAAGGAGCTTTGCCTCAAAGGATAATGATGTGTTTGTATGCAAATACAAGTGTGCACAAACATTCCAATGGATAATTATGTATATAGGTAATTAAATTAGGGATGTTGTATGATTTCTGAGCCAATGGTAAATAGGCAATATGCTTGTAATGTTGGATAACTAGTTAGTATATACTTATCTTTGGCTTAAGCTGACATTGCAGTTTTTTGGATGTGATTAATTTTCCCTCACATGTTTTTATTGATATAAAGCCTAGCATAGATATTTAAATATATATTCCGGTTTTCTGACTTTTGAAGTAAACATGATAAATCCTCCTTCATGAAAAAAAAAAAAACATTTCACCTTTTACATTTTATTTTCTAGCTATGAGACGACATCCAGCGAGGACTCCAGCGGAGATGAAAAGTCAAAAGTAGAAGTGGTGGAAGAAGAAGACAAATCCGAAGTAGTGGCAGAGAAGGAAACAGACAAGGTGTCTGAGGAAGTGGCTGAGATCCATGGGGCAGATGTAGAGGCTGCTGCCGCTGAGGGAGGAGGAGGTGCTATGAGTGAAGAGAAAGAGGTTGATAGGGGCCTGTTGGATTTAGAAATAGGCCAAAAGCTCGTGCAAGAGGAGGAAGCTGAGAGGTGAGACATGCAGTTTAAAAAAAGTTACTGTTGAAGTAATACCATAAGAAGTGCAATTTAAAGGTTGCCACAACTCTTGTTGCACAGAAAACGTGCAGGATGGTGGTCAGGTCAGGAGAGAAACCAAAATTTTTAGTTTGTATGGCTTAGCAAGGACTGGTTAGCTCAGACTTGGGCGAACTACGGCACCCGGACCATATACGGCCCCGTTATGCTTTTTAATCCGACCCGCCGGACTTGTCCAAATTATTGTAGAAACCCATGGATGTTTAAAAACTCATTCATTTCCCTTTCCCCTGCAATACCCTCGTTTCTTCAAAAGATGGCGTGCTATTCTAGATACGTTGGCGTGTAACTTTCTATGGCGTGATTTTTGTGCCACCAGGTTTTCGCGCACAGAGCTATATGAAGGAGCAATAATTGTGAGCATGTGCGTATGAATCTCAGGTGCGTGCGCTCACTCAAAGGTGCTCGGACACGCGCTCAACTCTAACAAACTGCTCGCTCTGCTCGCGCACAGCTCTGTGTCTGCGCTCGCAACTCTATATTATATGTAAATGAGCCGCTCTCCCAACTAATCAAAGTCTGGCCTTTTTCATCCAATTACATAATTCCTTCCAAATACACAAAGTTGATTCATACTCTCAGATTCATACTGTGAGAGTACAGGTTGAGGCACCTGTGGTTCATACGCACACGCTCACAATTATTGCTCCTTCAGATAGCTCTGTGCCCACAAACCTGGTGGCACAAAAATCACGTCATAACTTTCCAGCTCCTTTTGGAAAAGGGGAAGGGAAATCACTTATTAAGAGTATAGAAAATAGAAAAATGGCTAAAAAAATTAGATAAAGTACAAAAGTCAATATTAATTAGAAATATTTATATGATAAACCGAAGGAAGGAATAATAATGATCAGATTAAGAGTAGGTCATACCTATTTAAATTGCATTTTATATTTAATAGGGAGGAAAATAATAATAAATGTGAAGGATGTGGAGAGAAAGAAAATGTAGAACACGTATTGATGAACTGTAAAACATATGAACCTGAAAGGGAGAAATTGAGAAAAATGGTTGGAAGGACAGGTCAAGAATGGAGTCTTAAAGGAATATTGGGAAATATAATAGATATTTACACACTAAGGAAAGCATTATTTATCATCTTAAGAATACAAAATTAAAAAATAGAATTTGACTGCTGTAAAGTAATGTTGCTGTACACTCCTGGCCCCTCTATCAAATTTTAGAACACATTCTGGCCTGCAAGTTAAAAAGTTGGCCCACCCCTGGGTTAGCTGGTCAAAGTGCAGAGGAAGGTGGATTTATCTAATTTGTGGTAGATTCAATTTATTTATTACATTTTCCTCTGGCTATCTGAGATTTTGTCAAGGAGGTAACAGGTCTGGGAAGAAAACCCTGACATCTCTCTCTGGCTCATTGTGGTGAACATCAAAGGATTCCTTTGTCAGAAGGGATATGTTGTGTCTCTAGCGGTTAAGGGTATTTCCCAAGATATCCACTATGATGTAACTCTGAAATTTTCAAAGGTATCACAAACAGATGCCAAACCCCCTTCATTGATTGATAGTATTGTTGAAGTAGGAGCCCAGTGTTTCTGGGAATAATCCTGTGACGACAGCTAATTGATGAGCACTTGCTGTTATTCAGCACTGAAAATGCTACATATGAGATATCCAAGTAATACAAAATCTGGACATATGTTTAATAAAATAAATACCTTAAATGACAATAGCAGTGGAGAGACTGAAGTACAAAATCATCTCTCAGGTAGATGTGGAATGGTTCAAACAAAGATAAAATATCCCGTTCAAGGTTGCTGTGTAGACAAAAAAAGTGTTGTTGAGAAAGTAGAGGCTATATGTAGTGGCATCATAATTACAAAAAAACATTGTTTTTGGCTAATTTTGGGCCTTTTGGTACCATTGTGCATAGGTAAAACTGTTTACAGCCTACCTGAATATTGTTGCTGATGATGTCCACCCTTTTATGACCAGTAAAGCAATCTTCTGAGAGCTACATGAAGTGCACAACATGTTGTCAACATTAGATTAAATGATCAATAAAATTAATACAAAATCATGGATGCGCATTTGACAAGGCTGCCACCACTGAATGATGCTGACATGAAAGTATAGAGCAACATTTTTTTTTCATTGTTTATGACCAGCAGTTAAAATTCTGCCCTAAATAAACTAAATATGCTCCTTAGACAACACCGGGTCCAACATAGTAATTACAAGGTGTAAGGACTCCAAGTCACATCCAAATTCAGCCTGAACTCAAACATTGCAAAAGCAGTCAATGCAGCGCATCTTGCTTTTGTCTCGGGCAGTCTATTCATGCTGATAAATACATGAAACAGGATCAATATGAAATGGAAAAAGGAAATTACTGCTTCTAATTTAATCAGCTACATACATAATTTCCTCTTGTGTGTGGTACACTACACTAACTAGTGCATATTTATTCTGCCAGGAATCAGAGTGTAGTTTATAATAACATCGGTATATAGAACTTGTCTGATAGTTGTTGTGTCTATACTATCTCCAAGAGTGAAGACATTTCTTCATATTCAAGCTAAATGTTGCCTCATACATGATTTACAAGTTGTTAATCATTGTGAAAGCAGTAAACGGACAAATACAATTAACTCAGGCTGTATCCATGAAGATAAGCCAAATAAAAGAAGGAAAGAACCAATATTAAACTTGCTATTTGATACTCAAGAAATGGCTTGGATTTGACAGGTGTATTTTTCAGCATGTCATGTGTTTTTATAGGGAGACAGTGGACCAGGGATTCATTGATGCTTGCAGGTATGTAAAGGATCGTATGGAAGAGGTTTCATCTCCAGATAAAGAAATGGTTAGTTTTTGCCTCTTATGTTTTTATTAAGTGAATTTGTTTATTGTAATCTATGTTCACACTGTAGGATTATTTTAATGTACACAGCCTTTTTAATGTCTCTCCACAGCGTCAGGTGTTAGTGGTGCTCTATCAGGAATGGTTCAGGGTCTCCAGTCAGAAAGACTCCCAGGCAGATACAGTCAGATTATACCTGAGACAAGTGGGAATGACCACCCCAACTCTCCTGCCATATGTTGTTAACTTGACTGATGGCAATGGGAATATGGCTCTTCACTACAGTGTGTCACATTCTAACTTCCCTGTTGTCAAGCTGCTACTGGACACAGGTGAGTTAAGCCTTATACACGTACCTGCACTAACAGCTAAATTAAAAATAGGTGTGCTTTTAATGAAGTATACTTGCTTTCTTATAGGGCTTTGTGAAACAGATAATGTGAATAAGGCAGGATATACTCCAGTCATGCTAGCCGCCCTGACAGCTGCTGAAAGCCCCGATGATCTAGAGGTGGCAGAGCAGCTGCTAAAACATGGCAATGTCAATGCGCGCTCCAGACAGGTATATGACAGAGTGCAACATATGTTTTAATTATATGTGACCGTTCCAAAAATGTGCATATTATGTATAAATATTTTAATAATTTTTAAAGGGAATTAGCCAAATTCTCCAGAGGCATTAGGGGATTTGACTAAACACTTTTGACAAGTTGCAACAAAATCAGGAGTTTTACCTGGGCGCAATTTGAATAATTTAAAGATTCTTAAACATTGGATTATTAGCTTTTTAAAGATGCCAAACACAGAAAAAAAGGATAAGATATGACTATTTTAATTTAAAAACTTTTTAAACAAGTTTACTGAGATTAATTGCCTAAAAATCTGAGCATGATTGTCCCACAACCACATGAGCAATATTGGGATATAAACAATGGCTGTTCTTGCATTACTTTGCAATCACCCCATCCCCCAGCATTGACTGTCAACAGCATAGAATAGGACTGCCAAACTCTTTTTCATTTTACGCCATATCAATATTATGAATACCAAACAGTTAAAATATTAATAAATGGCTGCCCGTGCATTCATTGAGTACTCCTTTAAATAAAATATTATTGAATATCTTGCCACATCGATTTAATTTGCCAGCACACACAAAAAAAAAAAATCTTTGAATGATAACATATTATTTATTAAAGGTTCTTTTCATTAAGCCGTGTTGAGTCAAGAGTGCCACATAAATAGTTACGGCGAGCTGCATTTGGTGTATGGCCTTAAGCTTCAACACATTTTGATTAAAAGGTGTGAATTAAAGGTGAGCTTATGTTGGCTCATCAATTTAGAAACACAAAAAAAAAAAAAAATTTACAATAAGGCTTTGAGCTTCTGTCTTGTGAGCCTTTGTAATCGAGTTGTCTGTAAACCCTGAACTGCTGTCCTTCGGAACTAACCCTGGATGAGCCGAAGATGAGAATACAATCAGCATGTTAGACAATGTTTTCTGTCAACTACACATAAATTGTACTTACTGTAAAACAAAACTAGATTAAGGCCTCTTTTTCCAACCTTCATGTTAATGGTACAACAATAGTGTTATATGTAGTATAGTAGTAGTAGTACTTTGAGGTACCCTTTAACAGGCTTTATTTAAACACAAACACTATCATTGTAAACCCTCAAACTGCTATTTAAATCTTGGTATGGTTTCTTCATTAATTCAACTAAGTTATTTAGAAAAATTTACACAATTTCAATTCACAAAAATAGTTTTTCCTCATAATTTTTTTTGCTCTGTAGCTACTTATCCTGTGGTGTATCAAATTTGTCATGAATGTTGGGCTTATACATTATATGCATCTGTCAGCAGTGTTATCTTGCAGTAACAAAGTCCAAACTCGATGACCGGTACCCCAAAGTCCAAAAGGCATAAACAACGGATTAACTGGTCTCTCCAGATTGGTGTGTGTGTTTATCCTGTGTATTACTTTGTTCCCCTGTTATGGACTGACATCCTGTCCATGGTGTACCCTACTTCTTCCTGCAGTGGCTGGTGGAGATTGGCAGCAGCCCATTCTGACACCCTGCAAGGATAGGCTAGCACAGACAATAGATTTATGATTGATGTAAAGGTTTTTACTCTAAATTTTCCTGATATATGTTTTTTTTTCTCATTTGTTTAACTGAATCATAAAAAAAGAAATGCAATCACTTCCCACATTTCTTGTCACTTACACCCTCTCTTCACATCCAGTAACATTATCAGACTCCATACCCATCTCCATATCTTACCTTCATATCTCCCCTAAATAAACTTGTAATTCTAACCTGCTCTCTTCTTTCTACCCTCATTTCTCCAGGCTGGCCAGACCGCGCTCATGCTTGCAGTGAGCCATGGTCGCGTTGCCATGGTGAAGCTGCTCCTGAGTTGTGGCGCAGATGTGAATGCCCAGGACAGTGAGGGATCTACGGCCCTGATGTGTGCCTCCGAGCACGGACACACACACATTGCTTGCTTGCTGCTGGAGACTGGTCGCTGTGATATCGGGCTCACAGATAAGGTATGTTGTCACGATGTAAAGCTGTGAAATATTAAGATAAGATAAGATAGACTTTAATGATCCCGGAGGAAATTGTTTTGCCAGGGTTACAGAGTATCAATTAACAATTAACATGATATTCAGTACATTGTAAGGCAGTGAGACAGTTTAGAGGAGGGGATGCAACTTTTTATTGTTTTTATCGCTTATTACATTCAGTAACTATGTATTTTCAAAGGTATCTCAAGAAGCAAGCCATGGAAGCAACTAGAAATTTGCTGGCTTGGTCCTGACTAGGGACCATCTTTTGAAAATATATTTACATATATATTTAAACTGATTAGTAAAGACATCAAGGATACTACTAGTAGATTCCACTAACAGTCATTTTTGGTGAAGACAACAGTTAATTAAATTTAATTACACTTTAAATGATGAATGAACAAATAGTCAAAAAAATAATTACAGAAAAAATTGTTTTAGCCTTTTGATTTTTCCAAATATGTTTGCTATGAACATACTAGATTTGAGGATTTTTGAAAATTTCAGCTCCAATATATTGATCGACAAAGATCAATTCTAATCTGGTTTGCATGTTTTTTGTTTATTGGTTGTTTATTTTTAATCGCCTTGTTGCTAAAACAAACACAAATAAACTTGACTACATTCTTAAATGAACAGCTTGCAGTGCAGGCTGGATCTTTCACTTCTTACCATGATATATTTATACGTGAAGTATCAGGCTTTTATATTAGGTGCAAAGTTTATTCAACCAGATGCAATAGCTGAAGTTTTTCTTATGTATGTATTTATATATATTTTACTTCTGAACATCCTGAGACTTTATGTGGACTGGAACCACATAAGTGAGTAAGTAAACTACACAATATATCAAATCAAAAACACATAAAGTATACTTATTAGTCCTCCCACAATCCAAATATGTATAACTAGTCATGTTTTACTGTGTAACTTCATTGGAGTATACACCTAATTTAAAAGGAAACGTGATCATAAATGTAAGAAAAGTATCTATTTTAACCAATTTGAATTACACTACATGCATTCAAATCAATCTGTTTCAAAAGAAAACACAGCATGAAATGAATAATATACAGCCTGGGATGAGGCAACTATTTTCTCTGTAGTTGACTTTCCTCTCAGCATGCAGCTTCGTTTGTTATATCAACTGATATCTAGTCTTTGATTAGAGATAATAACTTGCCATGACTCGCTGGCTGATAGATGTAAGAAGTTACAAATATTACCACAGAACATTGTCTGTGGTGTCATCTCGGGAAATTTACTGCTCTATTAGTTTTGATTGATGTCTTGGTGTCAAGTACACAACACCTCTCCCAGCGTAAAGAGATGGCTTTCCAAGTGCTCGCGTTTGGGGATATTTGTTCTCTCAGCGCCAGGTTACAGAGACCGTTAACCGCAAGGTCATGGACTCATAATAAGCTTTCTCATTTGTACTAAATTGCTTGTGGAGCATGATTTGAATGCTTGATAACATGCGCACGGAAATAGATTTTTTTTTTTTTTTTTTTTTACTAGTGAGTATGGAAAGATATTGCATACATAATTTACAAGACTAATCCTAGATGCAAGCATTACCGTACTTATTTCTGTGGTTTTACATTTTAGACAGCTAAACACATACTATGGACACTGGCAGCAAAAGAGTCATTGTAGGGGCAAAATTTATCTTGGTACCTGCTAATTACCAATAGTAAGTAATTTAATTATTAACATGCAGTTGAATCAATGTGTTATATGAGATTAAAAATCGACTTTTTATACCTCTTACGGCAGTTGATGGTTGCTGAAATAATGTAGGTTTGTACTTAGACACAACCATTTTTTACATAGTAGTAAGTTTGATTAATTGGAACAAATATTTTATCTAAAATACTATTTTGAATGCTTTATTTATTTCTGAGGGAAGTTGTGAGTGCTTCCATTTACCTCAAGGTAGATTGGGAAAAAAATAATTCAACTCATCTTTCTCAGTTAGATAAAACAGATGTGTCTAAAAGGATTTTCAAAAGTGATGGTTTGAGGTTAGCAAAAATATTAAGTAACACCAATGTTTACATCTACTGTTAAAACTGCTCAGTATTACAGTACTTATTACTCCAGCCGCATTTCGTTGTGGCTATGATGTTTCATTGTTTCAGGTGAGTTTTAAACTGCAGGTTTTCTAACTATTTTCAGTAACAAGCTCTGCTGCAATGTTATTGGTTCATTTTAGCTAAACAGAAAGTAGCAGAGATTAGATCTGAGCTGGTTTAAACGGTATCTCAGTCGTTTCTCATCACCAATAATAGGCTCACTGTATTTTCCGTGAAAACTGTTTGACATTCCCTAATTTTTTCAGCATAAAATTTTATGAGCTAACATGTCATTACCTTAGGTCCACACAGGGAAGGCTATAGCTGCTTTACCCTGTCCCCCACTTCCAGAACCTATTTAGTGCAGATGTTTACTTAGTAATTTCCTGCCGTGCAACTAAGTAGCTATTAGATAATAATTATTATACAGCCTGTGCAAAAGATTACAAGACAGTAAAAACTACCAAAAACATACAAGACAGGACTATAATTCATTCTATTGATATATATATATATATATATTAGCTTTTATTAAGTTTTTTAGCTAAAATATATTTATAAGGCTTCACCAGAGACTGATCTCGTTCTAATCAGAACAGGTCATTTCTTTCTTCAGCTGCATGTAAACTAGAACAACACCGCCACTGTGAGGATGGTAACAGCCACTGCAACACGTTATATGTCAAAACCCATAATTCATCTTCGCTTCTTTCCCCAGAATGGTCAAACAGCCCTGTCGGTGGCAGAAGCTGCTGCTCATCAAGACATCATTGATCTTCTAAAATCTCATGCATCTGAGCCCACGTCTGCTGCAGACCTTCTTTGAGTTTCACAGTTTTCCAAACCATTCCAGGTTAACATCTGCCTTGATTTCCATGATGCTCTTCCCACCAACTGAATGGAAGAGAGCTGACACTAAATACAGTATATGACACTGTAAATGAAGATAAGCATGGGGCTGCCTTTTTAAACTCTGGAAATGGAGCGTTTCTTTTATGCCTCTGCCATATTCTCCTATGGGGGTTTTTGCTGCTCAAATGATTAATGAGGGTTGAACTAATTTAAAATAATACTTGCTGTAGCTTCCAAACTGTTGCATCTTAATGTAAGCTAACTCTTAAAGCAAAATACTAAGCACATGATCTACCTTTCAGATATAATTTTTTTTTAACATTTTCTATTTTCTTTAATGACATTGACATCATTATGTTTCGTACTTGGACGTAAGCCATTATTAAGAGCATAGTATATAGAGAATGTTATATCAGATCATGATCATACAAACAGAGACTGTATTTTCCACTGCACTATTTCACTTTGTACAGTGTACAGTGAAAATATGCAACTACTCAACTTCAAAAGAAACAATATATAGCAAGGAGTTGTAAAAGATGCGTTACTCTAATAATGAATAATTTCTTGACAGTGGTCATGTTATTCATGTGATACCCTGGTGATCATCATTTGTGAGTTTTGAGAAAAAAAAAGAAAAATAGATTTAGTCTAGAATGAAATTTAATATTTTTTATAACAGTATATTTAGGATGAAAGAAAAAAAAAAAGATTAATCAAAAGATTGTATTGAGCTGCATGCTAACAGAGTCTCTCCCCGTACTGGCTGTTGTAGTTTCATGAACCAGTATGTTGTAATACTGTTTCTGATCCTCGGCTTTCGATTTTTTTTGTTTTCGCAATCGAGGTTAAATACATTATAGATACATGGCTGGTTTTAGTGATTGTTCCAATCATGTATGCAACACGTATAGATTGCACAATGAATGTTGGGCTGGCCGTGACACATTCCAAGAGAATTCAAATGTTGCAACTGACCAATAGCACGTGTGTGTGTGTGTGTGTGTGTGTGTGTGTGTGTGTGTGTGTGTGTGTGTGTGTGTGTGTGTGTTTGTGAGTGTGTGTGCACACACGCACACACACACACACACACATACACGCAGTTGACGAACAAGTGTTTAGACTGTACAGCTTAGTTGATGTGTCTCCCATAAGTTATAACTTAAGCAATCAGACCTATCATGGTTGGTGGTGGGACTATGGTCGAGCCTAAATTTGATAACTTTTAGTATTTTTGGAGCCAAGGTTTTATTTTCCAGGGAAACAGATGTTCTTCTGCGGAGCCTTTTCTAATGCAGTTCCTTGCAGGAGGGTGGTCTCGTGAAATGTTTACAATAAAACATTCCTTCCACAGTGACCACAGCAGATGCCAAATGTTTAACAATGTTTACATGATCATAGCGGATATGACAAAAAAATATTTCAGAAAAAATTTCAACGATACTTCACATTAATTAACCACAGTTTACCGTTTTGTAGCTTTATCAAATACATCCCCTTGACGGTAATGGTATTCTGTTAAAAATGTAAAAAAAACGTAAAAAATTCTATTTTTATTGCAGTAGTATATTTTTGAATTTAGTAGTGAGTATTTATCAGGTTAAGAATTTGTTTTCGTTTTGTTCGCAGCAAATGTCATGCGATTCTAAAATGTTCAAACCTACATTATTATAGATGATTTACAAAGAAAATTGTGGCATCAAGTACTTTGCCACAGATTCATCATTTGTTTCAGTCTACACCCAAATGGGGAGTTTGCCAAAAAAAAGTTTTTTTTTTTTTTTTGACCAAAACATATTCTTCCTATTAAATGTATAGTAGGGTGTAGAAAACTTCATACACCTTTCACAGAGATAAACGAAAGAAAAAAAAAAAAGATATAGAGATAGATAGAAATTATCTTTGTATACCAGGGAAGCGGGAAAAATATGTATCTAATTAAAGGTAAATGATTAAAGGTAAAAAGTCCATCCATGGATCCATTATCAGGACCCACCTATCCTTGCAGTGTAACTTTTAACAGCAATGACTAATTTGAAGACATTTTCAGGCTTAAGAATTTTACTATAATTGTCGTTTCTCTTACATTTTTGTGATAAGCTTAATATTTTCTTCATAAGAGGGGAGCTGGTGCCCATCACCAGCAGTCAATAAGGGAATAACAATAATCATTTGAAAGATACAATCATTATTCTCTAAAGTATGATTTTCCCTATTATACCCCCCTCACTCAATAAAAGTACAAATGAAAAAGTCAACATTTTATAATCATGTTTAGTGTTCATGTTAAGGCTTTTTACATGCCTTAGCCAGAGGTGCCAATAAACATGGAGGGTATATGACGACAGATTAAATCTGATTATTGCTGTGGAACATCTATTTGCAAAGGTCAGAAAAGGTAAAAGTTTAATAATCAAATCAAATCAATTATCATGCACCGTAGGTGTTAGCAATACAATCTGCATGAATAAAATCAGTTTCTTTGTGTTGGGGTAAAGGTTCAGTCCATTCATGCAACTCTGGTGGATTTCTAGCACAACATAACAAAACAAAACGGTTATCTTACCATTTAGGTCCCACTTGTTTCTAGAACTTGATTCTAGTTTGATTGATTCATTTATAATGAATTAATTTGCTTTTTTTGACATGTCACTGAAGTCTATTGACCTTTTGTTTTGCTCTGTGGTCACACCATCGATGCCAAATACTATAAAATAAATCAAGGTTAGGCACAGAATTGTGACTAACTATAATCAAAAAAACACACAAACATATTTATATGAAGATATATAAATCATTTACATAAATAACTTTTTACAGATGATCTAAATAACAGCACACATTTGTATGTAGCAATATTAATCCCTGTGCTACAGTTGTTGCAGATTATATATATATATATATATATATATATATATATATATATATATATGGTCCTTTTACACAGTTGAGTCTTATACACAATTGAGGGAAGTTCAAACTTAAGCTGAGAGAACTAGCTGCTCGGCGGCTCTTCCGTGCCTACACATCTTTATGGAAATTTACGTTTGATCCAGTGTAACCCTGATGTTGTAGGATTTCAAGTCGGGTTGATCACCAAAGACCTGAAAATGACTACGTTCCACATGGGGTTACATTTGTGTTTTCCTCTGTAAATCCAGTCAAATACATGTACATAAAGTATTGTGAAAATTATATAACAAGTCTTGTCTGACAGTCTTACAATTATATGAAGTATTTATTCTGAAAGCTATATTTTTACCATTTAAAGAAAAAATATATATACATATATTAACAAAAATATGTATGCATGGACACAAACACTCAACTAATAGTGCTCGAGAGGAACTGGATTGTCATAATTTCACATAACTTTTACTGGTTGGATGTTTGTGATAAAGTGTGACTTGATAAAGTTGTGGGTTATTGTGTCCCCATCATACTAATTTGGAAATATGCAAGGAATCAGCAAAACTGGATCTCCTGCAGTCTTGAGCTATTAGAGAAATGTCTCCCTTGTTTGAATATCAATCTGAGTCCATAAATATAAATTAAAAGGATTAAAAAATCATTACTATACAATTTTCTGTAATATTCTATTTGGAACAAGATTCTAACAGACCGGATAATAACGTTTAAGTAATTAAACAATAAAAATACATGATTAAATTGTCCTTCTGTCATTTTTGACCATCACTGATTCCATTGTTCGCAGTTTATGCAGGGATGTCATGTACTTTTCCTGCCTTATATCTAAGATTTTTATATAGTGACAGTCGACACGTGTTGACTCAAGGGACTGTACAAGGAACTAATTTTTTTTCCAATCACACATATATTCATACATTTTCAAAGATCAGTAAAAAAAAAAAAAATCCGATCTAGACAAACCCTACAGATTGCATCAAGTCATTGACTTGCAGGATTCACTCCCTCTGTAGCAGCACACCAAGACGATAGCTTACATTCTGTCCTTTACTTTACAGCAAACCCTCATACTGGCATGCATATAGTGACAGTTGAGAGGAAAAACTCCTCTTTAACAGGAAGAAACCTCTAGCAGAACTGGGCTAAATAGGAGCGGCCATATAGAAAAAGAGAAAGCTGAAGAAAACAAGTTCATGGCAACAGATGGAGAACGTTAAGTTGCCGGGCACCCCATCAGCCAATGTCCCCCATGTCATTGATGAAGATGGTGATGCTGTGGGTAGGACCGGTTGCTGATAGCAGCAAGTCTTGCGACAAATCTGATAACTCTAAATGAAGACTGTTGCTCAATTCTCAGGCATCAAAGATAATATTTCATGCTATATTATCTCTACCATCAGTTGCTGAACTTCAAAAGTGCTACTCAGCTGCTTGCTATAGCAAACAACATTCCCCATTGCCATGCTTGCACTTCATAACAACGGACCAAATGTAAGAGAAGGAGGAAACACCCTCACTGCTGCACACGCAAAATACCATAGAAAATACTAATGTACTATAATTCTATGTCTAAACCCAAAAGATGATCAGAAGACCTCAAAGAGAACAAATCAAAACTCCTGTAACTCATGTTTGTTTTGCTTTATGGTATGTTTAGAGCTTTATCAGGTAATTTAAAAGGGGAGGTTTTAACCATTTCTTCTTTAAAAAGAAAAATGATATTTGTAGGTTTTAGGTGTAGTACAAGTAGATGTCCAGCAGATGGTGGTGTATTACATAGCTGTACATACAGGATTTTTAGGAGTCAGTGAGAAGGAAAAGTAAAGATCGTTAAAGATGTGTCACAATCAAGATCAGGACTAAACCAACACTATTAATTACTAAATTTGATAAGGCCTTTTAAACTAAAAATCAAAGTTAAAATATAAGTGTACATGTAAGCCTAACGTTTAAATGAATAACATTTAAAACATTAAAAAACTTATCCAAAACATTTACCTTTAAAATATTGAACAAACATATTATGATATATAAAATACATAGAGTTACAGAATGATTCTCTAAACCACTAATTTAGAAAGGATAGGGGAAAACCCTTTACTATTAAATTAAGGATGTAGTTTCAGTAAAGGCAAAGTGCTGAACAGAGAAGATAGAAGAAGGTTTCGTTAACTACCTTATTAAACTACGAATCAACAAATAAGCTCAACAAAACTGCTGAAAACCCCTTATAATAATTTGCACAGGTTTTTAACACTTATTGGTTGAATTAGAAGTTGCCATCATGCCATCATGTTACCATTATACATAGTTCCCTTTTTTAATATGATATTAAGAAAAAATAACACCAAATCAACCCAAGACACCACACCTATCTGAATTGCATACATTTAATGGTTACAGTGGTACTCTGAATGATGGCAAAGTTTTAACATAATAGATTTATTCATTTATATGTATTTATTATATCTTATACATATATATTATCTATCCATCCATCTTCTCATTAAAATGACCAAATATAGAGATATGATTATATCTGAACTTTTTCAGTACTTATATTCATAATATCGCTAATAACACATTTTAATGAAAAAAAACCCCTACTAAATGTCTTTCTTACACCTTAGACATAGCAGAGCAGCGATCTGCAGTCTACAACCCAAAGAGCAATAAAGGCCATCCTAGACCAGGTACAAAAAAACAAAAGCTTATTTTGAGCCAAAAATATTACATAATCTTTTGGGGAAAAGACAACTTTTTTTATATATTTTTTGTTATATATAAACAAAATTATATATATATATATATATATATATATATATATATATATATATATATATATATATATATATATATATATATATATATATATATATATATATATATATATATATAT
>JAVLVB010000946.1:2725481-2740223 GCA_032876305.1 Orestias chungarensis
TACATTGTTTGGATAACAAAAATTGATCTAAAAACAAAAGAAAGCAGTACAAAAAAACCCAAAAAACTTTTTATATCAAACGAGAACAGGGAAAGCGATGCTAAAATGAAAAGTGAGACTAGTTGGCAAATAGACAAGGTAGTTGGCAGAGACTGGGTTGTGAATAGACTGGAGGTGGCGGAGGGTAATGACCAATCAGGCAATGAATATGGAATGAATGAAAGACGATTGCACTGAACATGAAGACGATTGGATTATCCTAGCTTCAAAGAAACGGAAGAAACCTGCGAAAGTAGTGCTCAGTGGGTGAATCAAATCCACAATATAAGGGTGTAAACAAAAAATATACATGAGAAACAAACTGAATAGATGCATTTAAAGTCATCATTAAGTTCAACAAAATACTCTTTCAAGAGAAAAAAGCACTTTGGTGGGTAGAATTGAATTAAGCAAACAAAAGCAATGACATTTGTGAAAAAAATATATGAGTAAAGGGGTTTCTTCAAAAAATATTTTTAAGAAATGTAATAAAATGTTTAAGGAGCAATTATGAAGGAAGTAAAACAGTTAAATACAACAATAAACAGAGAAAGATGTGATATTATTTCAGTAAATTTCGGATTTGTAGGGGAAGGCTTATTGAATAAGATATTCCTTAGGTATTTGGGTTATCCTGTTAAACAGTACATTCTTCAGTCTTTGGAATGTTTGAGGTTGCAGAATCTGGCCATACAGAAAACACATGCAAAGAAAATTATGCTGTAGAATTTGTGTTGGTGATTATGAATATGAGAAATGTGAAGGAACAACTAAGTAACGGTGGGGGAGAAAATACTGCTGCCCAATGCTGTGAAGTTAAAAAAAGAGCAGAGCGAATTCAAAAGTGAAACTTGATCAACGGATTAGTTATGCAGGAACTGCAAAAAAACTAAAAAACTAAATCACAACTACGTTTTGGAGGCTTACTGTGGAAGTAGCATCAAAAATCAAAGGCTTTTGATGGGTGGTCCAAAATTGCAAGTTTGCCTAAGAAACAACAGGCCACTTTAAATGCTAGATTCCCTACACCACTCTCAAAATTATTTTAACAATATATATGATTTTTTATTTTTATTTATTTATTTTTTCAAAGCAGATCTGCATTTAGCTGAAATGAACTGAGAGTGTTGGTTTTTGTAAGTGTTTGGCTTCGGAAATAGACATAGACAAATAGTTTTATGATCATTTCAAATTAATCAAAAATCAAACATTTAGTATTCCCTGGGACAACGTGGTAAAATACGCAACGAGAAAAGATGATGCCCCATCCTCATTAGCTCTATTTAAAAGGCAGGGGAGTGCAAAATTCGACTCAAAACAGAGACTGCAAATCAGATTTGTGTGAATATCTGGCTCCAAGCAACCTCACCCGTCCCACCAGGTATTTGGATTTCATTAATTTCACCCTGATATCTGGGTATAATGTCTGCAAGACAAAAAACAATAAAAACATTCTCACAGAAATTAATGTTGTCTTTGATAAAAAATAAATTAAAAAAAGTCCTTTGGGCAGAAGTGCATTCCCTTAAACTCAACTCCCACTGAGCCTCCACTGGACAATTAAACTGATGTGTTATATTTACTTGTGTAGCTGAACCTTTTGAGGTTACACATGCATTCTGAAAATAGATGTTTATTTTTTAAAATATGAATATTAGTTGTGATTTCCATGTGCACACATACTAAACGCAATAGAGTAACATGCAAGTTGAGGGGAAAACAAGTTACATAGATACAGAATACACACAAAAGCTCCTGGTCTGAATTGCAGATGCTTCTTTGTGCACGCTCAGTCTACCAACATTCTGCTGATGACATTCCTCATTAGCATAGTCTTTTTTTTTTCAGCTGTAATTTTCCATTAATGGCACTTAGCGCATCAAATCCTACTCTCGGTAGCCCTACTGCAGTCTCTTGTTGTTATTTAGACACAAACACATGTACCAGCATGTGGCTAGACAGAAAGACAGACACATGTGCACATGCAGCTGGGGAGAAACCCATTAGCCCAGGCAAACACAGACAGGCAAACATGAAAAGCTGCACACACAGTTACAAAGGAGTCCACAAAACCAAGCAGAAACACCCAAACTGCAGCAAATATGCACATGCAAACACACAAACTCAGAGCCCTATCACTGCTCCCCTGTCTGACCCGATTAGCAAATCTCTGCAATTTATTATCCAGGAAATAATAGGAACTGTCATCCGTGATAGGAAAGCTGGAGGTGTGGAGGGGTGTCTGTGTGCTTGCTGAATTTTTAAACAAGGGGAGACTTTATAGTGAGAACTTTATGAGAACAGATGTAGCCTGTTAGATGCAGCTTTGATTAAGTAAAAAAAGAAAAAAAACTGCTCAATGCAACAGTCTAGCAAGAGCTGAGTGCTACAATGAGAGAAGTGAAAAGATCATAACAGATGTAATAAAATGGACCAAAACTGACTGGGAGGGGAAAATGCTGTGGTTGATGGAAGCAAAAGAAAGAAAAAATGACTTTAATGGTTGATAAACACCTCATGTATCAATTTTATAACATTGCTTTCAATACACTAATAACATGGTTCTTGAACACAAAAACCACAACCAAAGCCAATTTGATTCCAGTAAGAGAAATAAAGACATAAAAAATGGGACAATAGAAAGTAACCATTTAAACTTTAGTTTGCCATAGCGAAACGAGAAATATATATGTTAAGTAAAAATTTGATGAGCGAAACATGAACTGGCAAATTAATTTATCTAGAGTCAGGACAGGTGCAGCCAGAGGAAGCACTGTCTCAGATTAAAAAGAAAACTTACTCTAAGAGTCTTTAGTATAAAGAAGAGAGTCTTAATATTGTACTGAACAGAAATAAAAGTATATGAAATAAATCAATTCCGTCAAAGCCAATAATCAATTTGTGTAAATTTATATACATCATCTGCCTGAAGTAGAATCATCCTCTGCAATAGATCTAATGTAAATTTAGCAATTACATCCCCTTCCTCACTTGACAAGAAGACAGAAACACCAAAGTCTTCAGCCTCTCCTAGTGCTTATACTTATACCTGCAAGTCCCTAGTATGTCTCCTAGATTGATGATATTGCCATCCAAAGAGTGTATAAATTGTGTATATATTCCTGGATCTGTACACATTTTTTTGAGATTGCTTACTATATATGGGTAATAGGTGCTGTTTGGACATGAAGAATGGTAGTATGTAGTTATTTTTTTAACAATAAGACATTATATTGTTCATACAGCATTTAAACCTCATAAATTCTTTCACACGTTCAAAGCAGCACAACGTGGACAACAAGACATTGAAACAACCTAGTTAAACCAAAATATCTCCATAATATGTTTCCTTAGATACCGTTTAGTAGTAAAGCCTCTATGTTTGTCTGTGACAGAAGCCTTACCCGAAATCAACATCAATAGCCTTTGCACAAATAATTCTAAAAGTGTATTATCTGAACTTCAGAACAGAGAACATATTTGGCATAACTTACTAACTAACAGCATTCTAGTAAAAGAGTAAACGTTTATTAAGCCCTTTGCAGTTTGCAAGACAAAATTAAACAGTTACATTTTTATAACCACCATTGACTCAGAGATTAAAAACACAGCAAAATGTTTTAGAAGGGTGTTTGGCACAAAACATTTTGCCCAAAGTACATAACTCACTCATGTTTTTAAGACAAAGACACACAAAAACGCATTGCATTCAATCCAAAAAAACACATTTCTATCTGGTGCAGATTACAGAGTTGGCCCCATTTTTATTTACATTTGTTTTGTTGCTTTACATTTTGAAAATAATTCAAATTCAAATTATTCAACTTACCTGTAAAATTGTTGGTTTTTCTGCACTTCAGAGTTATATTTATATATAATGAGTAAATACATTTTTATGTGTCAACTGCAAGACTGTGTCTGTAAAAACTTTGAGTATGAATACATTGTTGCCCATTCGTTTTTCAACAAAACTGGATCATTCAAATACCTCAAGATAATTGATCTACAATATTTGACCGGCTCCAGTCCTCAAGAACCACTGTTCTGCCATTGTTACATGTGCCTCTGATTTAAATTGTCCAACTACCTCCACAGCAAAGTTCTGCAGATCCCTGCTTTATGAAGCATGATTTGATTCAGGTGTGCTGAATCAAGGATTGAACTACAACATACAGGATTAACAGTCCCATATTTAAGGTTACAATCATGCTGTAACCTTAAATACGGTTACAGGATATTTAGTACTGTTATCCCAGTACTACGCCTGTTGCAGTTTGCATGAAGATCAAAATCACAGGTCTCATCAGACCAGAGCCCACTGTGTCACATTTTTGCTCGCTTCCTCAACATATAGCTGTCCATTTGGCATATTTTTTACCCTAAGGGCATCTCTTTAGCTCCTCCAAATTTACCTTGTGGCCAACTTCCTAATTAATGCTTTTCTTGCCAGGTCTTTTAGTCAGGTCTAAGAGCATGAAGTTGTGCTAGTTTAAAAAAAAGGTAATAAGACGAGATTTATTGAGACATGAGGCCTATTGATTAATATTATCAGGACATCTTATACACTGGCTTACCAAAGCATAACGCTTTTTTTTTTCATACAGCTCCTTTAAACACCCATTTATTTTTGTAAACACACTCACTGTCATGTGGCATCACATCTTTTATCCATGTGGGTCACTTTGAATCGGTTGACGGCTCACAATGGATCCTGATGGAAGTCACGATTAAAATTACAACGTGGACATCCTATTTCAAAAAACCAGAAACAAAGCTGATCTCATCAAAATAATTTAATTGAACATTAAAAACTGCAGCATGATTCCAGCTTAAGATTTGCAAGTACAGGAGAAGCAGGCTAAAAAAATTATTTCAGAGCTGGTTTTATTAGATTGCTGGGCGTCCTGAGAGTACTTACCACATGTTTAATTTTCTGGATTTATGTTTTAAAATACCACATGTTTTTATTCTGAGTGGCAGTCAATACCATGTTATTTAAGTCACACACGCACAAAGGAAAATTATTTATATCAGTTCCAGATACTGATGAGATCTAGTGTGAAAATGCAGTAAGAAAGAAATAATCAACGATGAAAGTTCAGACAGTTTTTATAAATTTAATATATCAATATATAGTGATTTATCAACAGATCGATTTCATAGAAACGTGAGTGAGACCATTTTGGCATAAAGTACAGAGATTCCATGTAAGTACAGGTGTTGCTAAAGATTTTAACCCCCCCTAAACCTGAAAGTTAATCCCCCCCGGAACTCCCACGGACACAAAACATGGAGAAACAAAGAGTGAAAGTATACAGGAGCACAAAACAAGGCACCAATAAATTAAAATAACTTCTTATTAAATTAAAAACTCAAACAAGAAAATTAAATTACAAAATATTAAATACTACAGTTTGCTGTTAAACACTAATATAAAACAAATGGAACAGACTGGAGAAAAAGTAAAAACACTTTGGCAGATTATTAATTTTTAGTTACAATCAAATATTAATGAAACGCAGTGCTCATGTGTACAAATACATTTATATATAGTCTACACTCCTTTTTTAACCCCAGAGGTTTATGTACACCATTTTTACAGATACATTTAAAACATTATCAAAACTGTCTTTTTGTTTTTTCAGTTTCTTTATGAAAAGGTATTATTTACACTTGATGATTCAAAACTGTTGTCTGTAACAGCCAGACCTCAGCACCACCCCCACCCACAGCCCCTGTATTTCCTCCCCCTCCACTAACAATTTCACCACTTTACACAGTGCAGAAGGCTTCTTGAAAACTTTTGTGCAACAAACAGCGTTTAAAAAAATGCCTGTCACATGAACGCTGAATTTCCTTTTTTTTTTTTTTTTTAGATTTCCTAGCAGGCAATGACAAATTTCAAGGAACATACAAGTGGGTGGTTCTTACAAAAGCTTGAAATTTCCTTTACCACACACTGTCCACACAAAATGTGTCCGCAATGCTTTTATATCAAAACAAAACAATATCACAACCTTCTTTCCTACAAACTGTCATTTAATACTGGCTGGTAGAAGAACATTGTCAACAGAACACTTCCCTTCAAGTAATCAAACATCAAGTAGGTCAAATATGAAAACTGGGATGAACTGACAAATGCTGAAGATTCACAGTCCGTAAAAATCCACGTAGTAAAAAAAGAGGAAGCGGTGGATTAAAGAAAAAGTCAACAACAGGTTCAACGAGAGCTAAATGCCAGGCAAGTGTAGCGAGTTTCTATCCACTGCTGTAAATCGTAGCTCGGGGCGGAGGCCGCTTCTTCTTCTGGCTGATTGTTTGCCGGTCTGCAGGTTCATCTTTAGGAAATAAGTTTTATTTTCAGCTCTCAGGCATTTCAAAGTCTTTTGTGGGAGTTGTGAGTTTTTTTTTCTTTCCTTACAGTGCTTTTAATCTTCCAGTGTATTCTGTTAGGAAAAAGACTGAGAGCCCTTGTTGAAGAAAACATTTTTGAGATGAAATTGGGGGAAACAGTGACCCCTCCAATAATTCTTGCTGAACGTTGTAAGTCACCACTAAGACAAAGAAAAGGAAAACTCTTGCCATAGCATGAAATGTAATGGAGCATGAAGAGGCAAAGATGAGGAGTGATGTTGAAAAGCACTCTGAAAATCAAGTTTAAAGGTAGTAGGAAAAGTAAAATTCCTGGCACACTTCTAAGGTTAGTCATCAGGGCATTAGAAGTAAGTGGGATGAGATAATAACACGTACAATCAATAAAACACCAGGGGTTGTACATGGTGTTTCATGTGACCAACTTTTTAGAAAAAGTAAGTGCATTACATGTTACAACACAAATGACTAATTTATGTATTTAAATTAAAAGTTAAATAGTAATATTAGTAGTCTCTACAGAGGAGGTATATACAATATTTATTGTATGTGGTGAAAACCTTTCTTTTATTTTTGGACACTCTGTCGCCTAAAAGCAGCAACCAGGGATATGGGGCTCTCCCCGCCTTTAAAAGGAAAATGAAAAGACATTTGTTGAAGTCTATATCAAAATCAAATAAGACATTCTTCTCACAGGAATACAAATTATCAAAACCAATGAGGGTTTCGCAAAAAAAACAAAAAACGCTGCTTGCTCGGTACATCTCAATTAAAAACAAAACAAAGAAAAACGAAACACCATCAAAACCTAAAGTAACCAAACAACGGAGTACCTATTTTATAGGAACTCAATGAACTTTCACAGCACATGAACACAAGTCAGAAAATACCCTTATAACCGTAGCGTGCCGTTTAAGAGCTAAACGTAGATTGAAACTATGACTAGGGCTGCGATTTGAGCACTGATTTGTATTATTGGTCCCCATATGTATGCATGGAATCGCTTTGCGACAAAGGTCCCGTCTTGCCCTACACTTCCACATTATTGCCTGATAAAATGAACAGACAAAGCCAGAGTCTAAACTTCCACCGTGTCCTTCAG
The DNA here is from genome assembly GCA_032876305.1 of Orestias chungarensis. NCBI lineage: Eukaryota > Metazoa > Chordata > Actinopteri > Cyprinodontiformes > Cyprinodontidae > Orestias > Orestias chungarensis. Next base: position 2,732,995 of record JAVLVB010000946.1, read on the forward strand.
CGTAGACTGCTCAACTAGAGGTGATTGTAGCAATAATAACTTTCCCCCAATGTCACGCTCAGGCAGCCAAATAAATAAGCAATTTATCCCCCTAACGGCAAATTCTCAGCATGGAACTGCAATAGTCCTGAGGCAAACATGGACCGAAAGGACAGGGCTGGCTTGCAAAGCTGACTCAGCTAAGAGTAGGAGTCTGAGATCAGTTTGATCAAGGAAATTAAAAACATCTCTGACCTGTGACTTTTGTTCTCAAACTTGGTGTTTTCTTTTAGAACTTGATGAATAATCTACCAAATGGAAAGATCCCATAATTATGTTCCTATACCCTTGTAGCTCAGTGTTTATTATGTCAGAACGTAAAATTATTCTTTAGAAAGCATTAGAACTTTGGACAGTGTTGGATTACGGCTGCCCCATTTAATCGTCTGCCTGTGTTACCTTCTAGGTAGGGGCTTTCTTGTTCTGCACCCTGTTGAGTCCATATTAATAATAAACAGCTGGCTTTAGTCTTGAAGATTTCTTAGTTCTTTCTCAGCATCTTGAACAACAAATTGCAATTAATTTAAAGGTGATCATGAGAGAAATAAAACTTGGACACATTTAGGTGTTGTTTTTATCAGGACAATTATCCAAAATACACAATAAAAGTAGGACTGAAATTAATAATGCAGACTAACATTAAACTTTTCGAATCTGCTACCCAAAGCCCTGGTCCTGTTTGAAATAAATATGTAAAAAAAATCTCTGAATACTAACCTTTGTTTGTTACCATGAGTTCCTCACAATAGTCTATGATAGTGCAATTAAGCACAGGAAGACTGTCTAACTTTTTTTTTGCAGGTTTCTCAATTTGGAACTTACAATATCAAAGCACTTTCTGGTCCTGCATATCAGAAACACAACATTGTTTACATTTTGCAGCAATTAACGTGGAAGACTAATCTCTGACGCTTACAAACCCAAATGATACAATGATGCCTGGAATAGGCCTTTTGTAAAAGCTATTTTGCCAGTTCTAAATTTCAAGCCTGTTGTTATTTATAACCGAAACATAAAACGAGCAATTATTACCGTTTTCAGTGGGCATAAACTCCATCAGATTTAAAGGGCTGGAAGCATGTTTGATCCACGCCAACGGAAAAAGGCTCTTTTCGCTGTATCAAACATTTCTTCCCTATCCATCTCTAAATTCAAATCAGTATGCCAGGCTCAGCCAAGCCTGATATCTACTGACCTGCTAACACAAAAGTAGAGTGAATTCTTTGTGACAGGTTATTTTTCTGCATCATTTCATCCAGTTTCATGTTCAGAAAGGTAGCAACACCACGAATACTACAAGGAAAACCAATGCTTGGAAGTCATAGAAATGTAGTCAGTGAAGTTCAGAACTAACACATGACATAGATCGGCTTTAAGGTAAGTCAAGTTTGATCAGAGGAAAATGAATTAATTGAGAGCTGAATAGAAGATAAATACAGAAAACATGATAAAAATATGAATTTTTCTTTGCCTGTCAATTATTTCACTAATGAAACATAAAATTCAAAGGAGTGACATTGTTTAAAAACTCTGAAATATTGATGTCTTCTGTGCAAATTCTTCAGACTAGCTGCTCTATATTTGAATCTAAGACAGTCACAGTAAATGAAATATTTAAAGGACTGCAAACAAAAAAAAGGAAGAAATATATGAGCTCTACGCATCACGCTTAATCAGATGAGTCAAGCTCGTTCTTGAATATGTGCATACCTGCAATGCAAAGAGAGGGATTACTCACAATCCATTGCCTTTTCTGCCCTGCTGTTTTTAGCTTGTAGTATTACCTTCTGGAGGCACAAATCAGCCAGGAAAAACCCCCAATCTTTCACTTCAACCTCTAATCCTCCAGACAGCCCCATCCCTTTTCCCTCCCGTAATCTTGACTATATTTACATTGCAGAATGTCAGTAACAAATAGAATAAATGTTTAAAAAAAGCCAAGAAACTTGTAAAGTTAAGGAAACCAGAGGAGAGTGAACATCATTGACTTCTATTACACTGTGCAGTGTATACTTGAAAACTTAATCAACCAATCTCGCTTTTAGGACTATACACTGACTGATTACATATTTAAAACGTATAAATAAATAAAAAAACAGTCAAACATGAAGGCTTTTTCCGCCGATTTTGGGTGACCAGCCATAGCCATCTTTCTGCACGATTTTCAAAGGAAGTTAGTGTGAAGAATATCATCTAGCAGCATTTTCACACACCACTACCGTTAGGAAGCAGCAGAAGAGGAAAGAGAGGAGCGAAGCAGAGGCTACTAAACTGACACTAATGAAAGTAGTAGCGGCTAGTAATGGTAGTAAGAAAGAAGAAGAAGAGATCTGTAAATCATCCCTTCTACTTAAAAAGGGAGAGGCAAATTGGAAACTCCATCTCATTCTCCACTGTGTTGTACTGGCTTCCTTGTAGTGGTGCTGAGTGAGAAAGGGGACTGAAGGGGGAGGTGAGCAGGCTGAATCGCCCCTCAGGGATATCCATCATCCTCCAGACTGAGTGCCACACGCTGAAAACAGCAGATGAGAAGATGTTACCAAAGCAAGCTGAAGAAGTAGACAAACAGGGAGAAACAATAGCGTCTATAAGGAAACCAAAATAAAAATGCAATCTTTATCTTTTCTCTGGTCTTTACTTAAGAATTTTTCCGCCTCTCATTGACCCTCCCTAAATGCACTCGTCTTGTCCCTCACCCGTACACTTCCCCTTCCCCTCCTTCCCTGGCTATTCGTACAGTAGACAAGGAATAGACAGTTCTTGCTTATGGCTGCAGATGTCTGGCCCATATTTTCCCAGAATGATTTGTTGGGCTGGCTGACCTGCCTATGACACAAGAGGATTGTGTTGTAGGCAGGTCAGACACACACAGAATGTGTGTCTGTGTGCCTAATGTGATTGAGCCAGGGATGCCCACAGTTCTTTCGTTTTTGTTCCTCTGCTACAGAGCACCACAAAAAAAAGAAAGAAAAAGAGTGTTACCATGACAACCGATCTAAGCACACCACGTCCTTCCCCCTCAACAATTTAATTTTGGTCGCCTTTAACATCAGTCTTCCTATCAACCCAAAAAATACCTTCTGAAATAAATCATACAGCGTGTCCTGAGAATCTTTTTTTTTGTTTTTGTTTCAGCATTTCTAGAAATAATTTCACATCTTAGTAAATTAGAAGATCTTTTGGAAGTTGATGTATTTCCTTAATTCAGTTACAAAAGTTAATCTAACATTTTATAGATTCATTACACACATGATGATCAACATGTGGCATTGGTGAGGTCTTAAGGAAGCCCAGTTTGCTTTGATAGTGGCCTTCAACTCATCTGTTTTATCTGCTCTGATGTTTTCTAATATTTTTCTTGCAATACTTTTATCAGGTCGGATGGTACCAAGTCTTTGTTTAAAATGAAATAAGCATCCTAATTAGGCTTGTCAGCAGAGGGAAGCAGTGCTCTAAGATTAAACCGCTGTATTAACTTTACTCTTGATAAAACACAGTGGACCAGCATCAGATGATGACATGACTCGCTGGATCACAACTGACTGTGGAAATGTCATACTTGACCTCATTCTGTTTGCCCCTATACTTTTCTTACAGAATCTGGGGCCTGGATTTTTGAATTAAGAAAAAAACATCTTTCGGCCACTGAGCATCAGTACAGTCATCAGCCGAGGCAGGATGCTTTAGCGTCTCTGGTTCAGAAGTGGATTAATTCGCGTGAAGGGACGGGGTACCTCATGTTTTAATTGCATCTGTGTGTTGTTGCACTTGCAGTATGGACTCCATCTGTATTTCATTTATTTGTGACTATACCCCAAACTGCTAATCAGTTTTTGCTTTTAAACAATCTCCAGCAGTGGTTACCCAAATTAATTATGTACTCTCTATTATCTTTTAGTCATGACCGCCACATGTACGGCTCTGCACAGTCAACCAGCTTACGCTCCTTGGAGAAGCCGTCTTTTTTTAACACAGCCATGACATCTCCCTGTTAGAAAGCCGTTTCCTTGTTCTATTTTTCTGTTAAGCTACATTTTCCATTTCCGTTAGCTGTAAATCTAAATCACAACACAAAGACAAATGAATCCTCAGTGTGTAATAAATCTATATACAAGTTTTTTGTTTGATTTTATCACATAAATAATTAGAATAAGAAAAACATTTTGATGACAACTTAAAATCACTGAGATGCATCTATAATCTGTTGGCTGGATAAATCAGAAATGCATCAGCATAAAAGCTTTGGACTAGCCTGTGGATTGTAATGGGTCCAGTTACTGGATTCAAACTGTGAAAGTAAAATCAATTTCGTTTAAGGCTGTCTTTTGTCCTGATTTGAGCTTTCTTTTTATGCTTTGAATATTATTTTCTCTGTCATTACAAATGAGATCTGCACAGTTGGAGAGGTCTTACGCTCCTTTGTGAAGCCTTAAAGACATATGCTACGCTGATCCACTTTAACTCCCCGATAATGTCGAAAATAGAAATAATACTTCGTAGAAGGAAAACACTGTGTAAGCTTTAGCCACACACTGTTTGGGTAGGATATTTTTTTTTTTTACTATTAATTTAAATTGTTGGCTTTATAATATCTACTTAATCTTACTGAAAATAAAAACATTAACAGAAACCCTGCATTCAAAATCTCCTATCAACAAAAGATGCATTTTGACTAATGACAACCAGGTGCGTTGACCACAAAGGAAAAATAAATGGAATGAGAGATGTTATTGCAAATGTGCAGATGTTGCTAAACATGAGGGACGATGCTGAATGAATGGCCCAGGTTTGTTTTAGGTGGTGCTCTCAGTGATTTAAAAACAGTATGTAAACATCTGGAAGTGTGCGTACGCCAGCCTGCTTTCTTTACCCACTAGGTGACCTTCTGCATCATCCAAATTCTCAAAAACAAACTGCTTTTTCCGCTTGGTCTGCCTTCATTTGCCACCGGAAAGCATCGGCGCTTTCGAGTACCAGTGAGAGTTGCTGTCGGTGACACCGCCCCCTAGTGGAAGTGCTATGAACGGCTGGCTGTGGCTGCCACTCACTGGCGGGTAGACGTGGCCGATGGAGTCGCTGTGCCGCCCAATGTGGATCTCGTCGTCGTCATCCTCTGTGGTCTTGCGGTACACTGGGTTGTCGAAGTTCATGCTTTTGGTGTTCTTGCGTCGCCAGTTGCGCCAAACCAGATATCCGCCGGTGCAAAGCAATCCGATGACCACTGTGGCAAGGATAGGGACTGCATGTGTTTAACACACACACACACACAACAACAGACGGCGGGAGCGTTAACACAGCCCAGGGGACACGGAGCGGCGCTTTAAGCACTAACACAAACACAACTTGCATTGTTTTTCTTATCAGTTGAAGGGTCATTGTTTTTTTTTCTCCAAAATAATTATGAACGTTGAAAGTTAATGAAAAGCATTCAGTTCATAATCTGGCATTAAGATAGGAACTGTTGTAAAAACTGGGAAAATATTCTCTAAAGTGTAATATTTTGCACTCATAGAAACAGACATGAGTATGCTCATTACCACAATCATTTGATCTTGAATTTGTGTCAATGAAAGGATAGATTTAAAAACAATGAGCCTTCATACTCATTTTGCAACAGTACAGTGAAACCATCTTAAAGCCGTCACTAATTTCTATACGTTTTGTCTCCTGATTGCTTCTGGGTACTTTTTCATACATTTTCTGTCGAATTTAGACAAATGCGGGACTTTATTTGGGGTTTGCTTAAAAATAAATACAATCAAGGATTTAAGATTAACTGTAACAACACACATAGAAGTAGAACATAGTAACAAAATAGAAATGATCTATATTAGCTTTGAGTGATGAATTATTCTCCTCCTAATTTGTGTAGGAATTTCATCTAATAGGTATTAATGAATCACTTAGTGCTATACCTGTAAAAAGCCTTCAAGGCTTACAAATATATTTATACCCACTAAAATTGATTTTACTACCAAAAACTTTATTTTAGTTTGTTAGCATATTGTCTACCAATGCAAAGTTACATTCTTGTGAAATGGAAGGAAAAGGTCACAGAAATATAAACAGATATGTTTTGCATTTGTATAGGACCAGCCTCTATGCCACTGCTAAAACTAAGCACTAATTTTAGTTTTCACAGTGGATGGGTCGTTGATAGTTTATACGAAACATTGGAATTTTGAATGTAGATGTTCAACTTATGTAGGTCATTGTTAGTATGATGCTAATCGTAATGTTTCATCTGCCTTGTAAGTTGGTGTGGATAAAAAACCAAAAGCTGTTCTGATGCCAAAATGTCCAACCCGAACAGTGGATCACTGAAGTCTCTCTTGAAGGCCTCTTGGGTTCTTCTCTGATTAATGCTCTACTTGCCAGACAGTCATTTAGATGGATGGATAGGTCTTGGTGGGTTGCAGTAGGGCTGCTCAGTGTATCACATGAATGTTGTCATTGCAATATCAGTTTGTAGGCTAAATATTGTTGGATGTTGTATTTCAAGAGATAAGGAGTTTCAACTTGGCTTGCAGCAAGACGTCATCCTACACATAACTTTTTATCATGTAGCTCTAGTTTAGGCTGATGGAATAATTTCTATTTACAGAATATGAACTGAAAAGTGCTCTATCTGGGAGATCCACAAAGCATTTTAACTCTGCTTTAAGCTTGTAGACAACCCTAACCCAGAACTGTTTGGTGTGCCCCTTTGTTCTATCATGTTGTCCATCAAATCTTGATAGATCAGATGTATTCATATCAAGAATACATTTCAGACACAGTAAAGTTACCAATTGTGCAACTTCTAAACCTGTGCTTCCTTTTTTTTTGGCCCTTTAAAGTATTTATTGGTGCTCTGTACAAGTTAAATGGATTATTAAACAAAGAACTTTTTTTGTTGTTGAAAATATTCAGTTAAAAAGACAGAAAATGTGTGAAAACAACATGTGAAAGAAACTTCAAAAGCCTTCTCTAAGACAACCTAAAATCAAAATATAAAGAAATAAGTGACGGATCCAGTACTGTGCATTCCTCCTCATCTAACAGAATGATCAAATACACATACACATTAATCAACATGCACAATTTAGTTTAGGGACTGGCTCCATTCATGATCATGCATATAATATAAAATCTCATCCTCAGTACGCACGCACGCACGCACGCACGCACGCACGCACGCACGCACGCAC
>JAVLVB010000946.1:2740323-2768878 GCA_032876305.1 Orestias chungarensis
TTTGTTTTTTCTAATAAAAGTGCTGCCAGGTTGTCTAGACGTCATCAGCACATTATCACAGTGATCTATTAAGGACATGACTTATAATTTTGTGCTTGCCTGCAAAAAGAAAAGAGTATCCGCAGACTGTCTGGTTGTGCTGTTTTTGTACGGGGTTATTAGAGGAGAATGGAGAGGGGAAGAGGGGAAATGGAGGGAGGATTTTGGAGGATTTGAGATAAGCGCCGTCTCTCTCCACTCATTAGCATATTGGCATTAATGCCCAACTGCCCTACAGAATCAGTGCATGTGTGTGAACAGAGTATGCATGAGAAACTAACAGACAAATCAGTGTGAGAAAAATAGTTATGTTTGCATATGATAATATGTGTGCTCGCACCATTAGACGTGCTTTCATCCCCTATGGTAGCCTCATCTAAATGCACTTTTGTACTAAAAAAGACAGAAAAAGTACCGAGTATGACTAAATCCATCTTTGTTCTTGCCTAAATGCCTATTGGTTTGAACAAAATCCTTTTTTATTTTAACTTTTCACTCAAATTAGAACATTTTAACAGAATTATCTTCCACTAAATACTGTTAATCAGAGCTGGTATGCTTCTCTATTAAAGAGCAGTGGGTGGTGCTTTATGGGAGAATAGTGCAGAGTTGGGTCTGCAGAATTCCTACCCTTGTGGACATCCGATAATAATTAATGTTTTAAAAACGGCAAAAATCCCAATATTGAGGGATTTATAGCCGCGACGACTGGCAGCAGGACAGAATAAAGGATAAGGTTGAAAGGGCTAACAGTCTCTGATGGGGTTATTTTTCTAATGAGCTCGCATCTGCACTGTTGAGTATAAAACAGGGATACAAAGAGCGTATAAAGAAATCTTGGATTTCCCAAGACAATTCGAAATTCGAAATAAAAGAGATGTCAATTAGTAACACGCTCTGACAGAAAATGGCCATTATTTTCCCATTAGGCTGTATTCTCAGTAAAAACATTTTAAAAATTTCCAAAAATATGATTTTAATTTTAATGAGAGCTACAAGAATGGAATAACTTTATGGAGCAGCTCTAATTTTGCAACAAAATGTAATTTCTGGTCAAATTGTGGTTTTAAGTATACAGCACACTTAAAAAAAAGATGTGCGAAAAATACTAAACAGAAAAGAAAATATCATGTTTTACATCATTAATCTCACATTAAATATGTGTTCTTTAAATCCTGCCTAAATATTCAATAAATATTATTAAGGACTAATTGCTTTTTACAAATTGATCCCTGGAAAAATTATTGGGTCCTTCTTAGTTTTTATTAAATAACCGACATTTCTGAAGATGATCTTGGTTAAATGTGAAAGAGAGAAAAAGGAAATTTTCATAAGGTACTTTTTTACTATTTTTAAATTTTAACTTGTATAAGCTTTTTGATTGTAAAGTATGCTTAGAATTAAGAAAGTCATGCATTTTCTGGGATTTATAAACAGACTGAGGCAAGTGTATTTAATTTGTCAGAGCCCTTATTTGATATTGAGCCATGGAACAATATTATCACAGTGGAAACATGAATCTAATATAGGAACAGCTGAACCAATGTGACGACAAAACACAAAATGGTCTTCTTTCCTCATTAATATTGGCATTACAACAGCCTAGACACTCACTGAATGATGAGCCAACTACACTACAAAGGATTTCTTTAGCTGGTAGCATATTTGAATGGCAGTACATCTAATTTCAGTTAGTGTTCAAATATAATTTTAACATGCAAAAGTTGCTGTAAAGCTTAATAGGTTTGGAAAAAATGCTAATTTGATATATTTTAGGACAAATCTTGTTGTCAATTCACATCATGCGCCCATGCAGCCAGAAAGACAAAACGTCCACATGCGCAAAACACTTTGCAGAACTTTTACCCAAGCAGAGGTGTAGGTGCAAGGAGGGAGAAGCTGGCCAGCATACAGCAAATACAATACTTGTACTCACCGATTGGAATGACTATCCCCAGAACAGCAACTGTGATCTTGTTACCTATGAGGTAGTGATCAGTTGATGCTGTGATGAACAAGAAAAAAAATAAGTAAATATAAAATCAGAAAGACGTTAACCTCATGTCCAACAACATGAAAAACAGTAAATAAATAGAAGTTTGTTTGCACAGAAGGGCTTGCATGCATGTATGCATACATGCTTGCATGTATACCTACATACATACATGTATGTCCTTCTGTGCAAACAAACTTTTAATTTATGTATATATATGAGAAGAGATAACTGAAATGTGTAAAGTATTTAATGTAGGAATGTAAAGTAACCCATGTTATGGGAGATGATGTTAAAGCAAAAATATCATTGTATTCTAGAAATTATTGTACAGGTGCAAAATTATTAGCATGTTTATAAAGTATAAGAAGCAAATTGATATTAGCCACCTAAAAAGCCAGAGTCAATGCTGAGGAAACCAGCCTGAAATCAACTGCTTCACAGACTAAAACATATAGACAACCATCTACATGCTTCATTGGTTTTCAGACCCTTTCATGTAACATTCATTTGGATACATCCAGACTTGTGTATGAAACATGAGTCTGCAACATTTTTAATTTATTTAGTTCAAACTGTTCATACATGAGGCACTGAGTTATTTGCATCTCATATTTTTGATACCCCAGGCCACGAACCATGGGGGCCTGAAACTAAGGGCGTTTTAAAGTGACCTGAAGAAAGTATGAAATAATAATACCAACTTCAAAACCTTTTGTCTAATTCAATACAGATAACTAATTGTAACTAACCCATGCCTATTTCTAAACATGCTTCTGTATTTCCACTTAGCTTTAGTTCTTAGTCAAAAGGGTTAGTAGCAAGCTTTTGCTAAACCGTTGCTCTATCTCTCTATTAGCAGCATGCTCACGGTTTGCTAAAGTGTGATCAGATGGCTTGAGCAAAGTCAAGTGAGGAAGATTAGCAAAGGAGATCAAAGCATTGGCTCTGAATACTGATTGGCTCCTTCATGAAACATTCTCAAATTCTGTGTATAGCAAAAAAGACACAAATGGCGTGTGATAGGTAAAAGACATTATTTGTTACAAATGTAATAATATACATAAATATGAACCCTTACTACACACGTACACAGTCTAGATTTTGAGCCAGAGCCAGCAAGTCCTGAGTCAACGGATATAATTAGGCTTTTCTTACAGTATTTATTTTAAAATTAATTTATTTTAAAATAAATAGATTTTTACCAATTAGTTACCAGCTGCCTCCCTTTCCTAAAATACCTGGCCTTCCAAATCTGATGATGTCTGTCCCAGTGTAGTGCATGTACAAAGTTGATGCTGGCAATCTTGGCAGTGCTCACCGAGTTGAAAATTATAACTCACGGCTCGTGGCTTTGCAGACATATCTTGTTCATGCCCTATTTTTTTCAAGTGTGTCTCTTGTGATCATCATTTGTGGTGCAGTGAGAAAGCTGACAGTTTTAGAAACTTAGACACAAACAACATCTTTGGGACACTGGAAAACCAAGGCCCCGAAGGTGATGCAGCTGGCTTACTTTCAAGTCCCTAAAAAATCACTTCTACTCTTTCTTTACTCTTACATCCCATAAATTCTTATCTCTGTAATAGTCTCTTGTTTTTCTTCCTGACAACGTTTTTCGAATCTGTGGTCTCTGTAAGGCCCCTTTCATTCCCATTCTATTTATATTACATTTACATTTATGCATTTAGCAGACGCTTTTATCCAAAGCGACTTACTTACAGTATATTAGTTACTTATATTAGTTTTTAAGTGTAATCTGGCAAATAGTTGAGAGTGCTTGTCTATACATTTACCTAACTATCTAATGTGTTAAGTTGAATGTAAAAATGCTATAAAATCAAGTAAGTAACAGTTTACAAATAATGCAGAAGTCATAAATTACTAAATGACAGTGATGTCCCTATTGTTTTGTCCTTTGGCTAAAGTCCACAGGCAGCAGTTTTTGCACAAAGTGCTCATAATCTCCTTTTTAGTGCACTTTTTCAAAGTGCTCAACCTTTTTTCAGTTATAGACAAATTTCATTTCACCTTGGCCACAGCTGAAAGTGTGTCCAATTCACAGTTGTTCTGTTTAAATCAAAAGGGGAAAACGTGACGTTGATAAAGTTTGTAAGGTTCTAAAAGTTAAACCCGTTTTTAACCTTAAGCATAGGTAAAGAAGTAAAAAAAGTGAACAAGGTAATACACAAAAAACAAACCATTACACTTGCAAGCACACAATATTCGATCGAACGCAGTATGATATATATTTGTAAAGCTTTTTTGTTAAAGAGCTGCCTTTTTATTTTTTACATTACACTACACTGGCCACTGTTTTACACTTCCGTTATTGTCATAAGGGACAAGTGGATAGATTCAAGACTTCTACAAGTCTATCAAAAGTAAACAAAGGGTAATTAGGAGAACATTGTGGTAATTCGCGGCATACTGCTGTGGTTCTGCCCATTAGATGATACCTGTTTCTTAGACCAGAGACAATGTCCCACCTCGCAGGACACCAGTCCACAATAGCCAGAGCTCAACTCTGATTTAGAGTTTTCCAATGTCCAATGATTATCTGTTAAAATCAGAATATTTGTTGAAATTTAACTACAGCCCCCTAGATTAGTTCTGGTACTTGATGGGCATAGGTGAAAAAATATCTCAACTTACTACTAATTAATAAGGTCTGTTTTTTTAATATTTTTATATAAAGAACAGAAGTCGGAACCTTTTCACTCGTAAATTTAACATTGCTCTTAAAAAGTTTGTTGAACAGTCAGATCAATGTCCTTTGGAGGCTGCGGTTGTTGAGGTAAACAAAACGCTTAACATATGGGACTTGAACAGTGCTCATATTTGCACTTCCATGAGATCATGTGTGAATAGTTTGAAAACAATTACAAATGATGTTCTGGTCGGTTCCCTCCTGATCTAGTAAAGGCTGACTTGTGTGCGTATGGAAAACGTTGGTAGTTGTGAGGAGCAAAAGACAGAAGCAGAAAGAGGGAGGATGAGGGGCAGAGACAGAGAGGAGCATATTAAGAGAGCCTGTCACAAAGTAAGGTACATTGATGACCAGTGATCGTGGAAGATTCAGCGAACTATCATTTGTTAGCTCTGACACCTGTGTTAAAAACTGGTGACAAGGGACCAGGAGTGAGAAGGGTGACAGATTTTCTGGGAGGGATTTCCTGTGAATAAGTGAGAAAAGAGGACAGGAATAGGTCACACACAGTGGATACACAGATGGTCAGAAGAAGAGATGAAGGGCAATGGAGGCCAGAGAGGAGAACACAGCTGATGGAAATGTTGGTTTTTAGCTTCCTGCTGCTGGAATGGCAGGTGGTAATGATAGTGTTGCTGAACGCACACACTGTGCTTTCACTTCAAACACAACCCTGCTCACCATTATACATACCTCTGTGGGAGAGGTTGGCATTGGTCTCTCTTTGAATGCTGTTTGGGGCCACTGGTCCCAGCAAGGGTGTTTGTGTGGACGTCTGACTGGTGCTCGCCAAATTGGCTGTTTCCTTGCTTGTGGCGGCTTGTGTCACAGGTGGCTCTGTACTCCTGCTGCTTGTAGAGGTCTTAGGAGGGGTCGATGTTATATGGGGCCTCTCTGTGGTCCTCGGTGGGGTAGCAGTAGAGGTGATAGTGCTCACTGTTGGGGTTGAGGTGGTCGTAGTGCTGGTGGCAGTGGTGGTAGTTGTGGTTGTTGTTGTGGTACTTGTGGTGGTTGGGGCAACAGTGGTAGTCGTCCTGATTCGAACTGGACATGTGAGAAAACAAAATGCTGGTGATAAGTACTTTCTATATTAGATAAGAAAAGACTAGTGACAGGAGTCTCTGTTGTAAAACTTCAATTTTAAATTGTGATAAAAACAACAGGGGACATGTTATATGTCAAGGTTATATGTCTGTTACTACTTACTCACAAGGTGACCAGTAATATCTTTTTTTATTTCTGAATGGCCTTGGAAAACATATTAGTACCAGCCTGTTTTTAGTGTAGGTAATGCCACTTTTACCAGCTTTCTCTGTCATCTTCACAAAGTCTTTTGCCTGATGAAAAAAATGTTGCTCCCAACTTTAGTCAGGAATGAACCAGATACATAGAAGCTCACAGTTCTCTTTATCATTTGTAAGTTTTTGATCATATCACAAAAAAAGAAGCATGTTTGAAGGGTTGCCTTAAAAAATTGAATATATGGTCATGTTTACCTCAAATACGGTTATTTACTGTCAGTAGTTTATACAAGTACGTAATCTGGGGTTCCCAAACTTGTCCAAAGACATATGTGTCCGATCAACTATTTGTTTTTCCTGCTGCTGATCAATTTTGCAAACTTTTGTGTGACAGTTCATATTTTATAATATAATATAAAGAATTATACAAAGATACAAAGAGTTATTTTGTAACAGACCAATCCTTGTATTTAGAGATCAATGCCGCAAAATGTTCAAATTGAAAGATTAAAAAAATCAGGAGTTCATGAGTATTATTTGAGCTAAGACAGGGTTTGTGTTTTTAGTCAAACTTACTGCTTAAGAAGCAGAGCCCAAATAACAGTAAAGAAAAGGGTGTGCTGCAAATGTAATTTTATTGTATAATATGTGACAGCTCAGCTGCAATACTTGAATTTCTAAAGGAAATCTGGAACGCCTGGTAAATGTACATTAAGTTCTCCCCTCCTCCTCCCATAGCAACTGCAAGTGATGGCCCACATACATCACAATCATCTCTGTCTCCATTTTTTCCTGAGTCAGCTCCCTCTACCTCACCTGCGAAGTGTAATGTGTGAAAACAGAGCGGCTCTATTAAGGGTAACAACCCCACAAATGTTGCAGCTCTATCGAGTCAGTGGACGAACTGAGCTGTGAAATAGGGTCAGTGAAATAATGGAGGTGTGTTGGGGACACACAGGATGAATCCCTGACCCATTTACCAAGATAGTTTCCCATACCTTGGAGGAATCTCCTTCCTAAATGTATCTAAATCAATGCAGTAACATGTATGCATTAAATTTTTTGGAGCTCATTTTAAACCAAACAGGATGCAGGAACAGATTTTATAACAATTTTGTTTTGTTAAAAAGGTTTTATGAAACCTAATGATATAATTCTAACAAACAAACCCTTAAAATAAATGAAAGGCAAAAGATGAATACTAGTTTAGACAAAACACCAAATCACCCGCCTAACAAATTCATAACCAGAAACTAAATCCTAATGGGATTCTAATTACAACACTATAGACATTATCTTGCATAATTTCTTCCATTAGGAGGGCCTTTTGATAGTTGGATTTAGAAGTCTGAGCCAACATACCTACAGCACAGCGCCTCATATCCGGTCCGAGCTCCATACCATCAGGACAGGCACAGGTGTACTTTGGAGAGTGGTCTGTAATCTGAGGAGCCTTCAAACAGAGATACTCACAGCCACCATTTGGTAGACTGCCCACGTTGCAGGTGTCAGGGGCTAATAGGACAAGAGAACAAAAAACGGTGAATAAAACAAATGATAAATTATTTTGGTTTATATTTTCAACACCTTAAAATGTTGTTATTCTAAGGGCACTAGGTAGAATGTCTGCAATTACACTTATATCTCAAGACTAAAGAGTTTAGATATATATAAACATTTTGAAGTATCAACATATGTTTTCCACAATCAGCACCAAGAATGTACAATATGTATTAAAGAAGAAAAAAAAAAAAGAAAAAGAAAAAAGGTTAAAGGTTGTATGTAGGCATGTATGTATGTATGTATGTATGTATGTATGTATGTATGTATATATGTATGTATGTATTAATGTATGTATGTATGTATTTATGCATGCATGTATGGAGGTATGTATGTATATGTAGTACACACTAGTAAGCACTTCTAAAATATTCCAAATTCAAATCATAAAAAAGAGCTTAATAAGCTAATGCTGCATCAAACCTCTTCATAACTTGATTTCTGATTGTTCTCGTGCATTGGTCTTCATAATGCCGTTCGTTAAATGTGTTTGTAATCTGTTCTACTGCATTTTGTTTCAGTTTTAACTGATTACTGCATCCGAACTGAATCTATGATACTTTGTGTTACTCCATCACGTAAAGAAAAACACTTAAATTTGCGACAGTAAAGTAACAAAATGTGTAATCACTTTCCATTTACAACACACGTTAAGAGTGCTCAATTGCAGAAGAAAAAACTGAAACAGACTGTCTTTTTACGTATTCTACACCAAGATAAAATATTTAAATGAAATCTCTTAGCCCTCAATGCAGACTCATGGAAAATCTTCCTGATCTGCTCGTTGTGGGTAAAGCACCTGAAATAGGTTAGGTCGCGGTTGTTTCGACCCTCTGATGTGTTTTCTTGCTGAATGAATCAGGACTTCAAAGAAATTAACAGGATGCATGTTACATTTTAATAAGCATTGAGCAGACAAGTTACAGCAGTGCCCAGGTAATGTTGTGTGAACAGCTTTTAGTGGGTAATAAAATCTAAAAATTAGAATGTAATAGCTTTTTAATATATTCATATTTATTATATAATTACTCAAACAACCATTATTGATTCTCCTATTATTTTGAATAAGATAAATTCAACGCAAACTAATTTCAAACTACACTTGGCTTTTTAATTTGATAAATATTTAGGAACATTTAAAAATCCATGAATGTCTGTTTCCTTTGGCTACAAAGACTGTGACATTTCTCTTCATCATGGAAAAGAGTACTATACCATTAATGTGTACTCTATGTGTTGATTTAAGTTAGGATGGCATCAAAAAACAAACAAAAAAAAACTAAAGTTGTCAATTTCTATTGTCAGATAAAAAAACAATGTTTGAAATATTTGAAAGCATCACAAACAAGCCTGGACCCATGTTTATCTTCAGACTGTGAGGTTTATAGAGATAAGTAAAAAAAAAAAATCTCCTAAGTACAAAACTTCAGTGTCACATTCTGCAGTATTAATTACATAACAAATGTACTTAATGCTTTTTATATTTCTTTTCAAAGGATGCCAATAATATGTAGAACACTGCATTTTTCTCAGCAAGCCATCTACATCAGTAAAAAAACAGTTTTCCATTTAAAAGTAAATCTACCCTACCTTGAAATAAATGAGAAATCCAAACAAACACAAATATTAACTCTTTTAATGAAAGACTGGTAATGTGTTTTTTTTTGATTAAACATGAAGATCCTGAGTTACAATGTAATCGACTAAGCTGCATTTCTTATGTCTGTGGTAATCTTTTAAAATAAAGACTAACTCATGTGTTTAAGTTCTTCGTTTTCTTGATTGTTTTTTCTGCTAACATTATAATGTTGAAACGTTTCTAATAAATCAAATGTACTAGAATAAAATGAGAAAAAAACTTAAACCTTAAACATGTTTTTGAGTCAATCTGCATTTCAATAAATTAAAAAGAGATCTTCAAAACAAACTGCAATTATGAAGGAAAATGCTATTAACTATTTACTATTTATATTAAAAAGCATGATTTAAAAGAATTACAATGATGATAAAGGCATCAATATTTACCTATATAAGACAAAAAAGATTTGCTTTAATCGGGTAAAGTTTTAAAGAATAGATTACTCAGGACAACCAGGACAACTGGAGTTAATTTAGTCAAACTTCCTTTAGTCTTGTTCGGTTATGTTTTATATGTTGTTTTTGTTGGCATTTTAAAAACCAACCAGGTTCCATTCTGGGATATCTTTTGATATATTAGTGAAACAATGCAATTAGTTCCCAGTTGGCACACACGTTACTTTTAGGGCTTAATGAGAAAAAAAGAAAAGTAAACAGACTCGCTAACAAATTGTTGGAAAACGCACAGCTTTACAAATACATGTACACAAACAAAAAAACACTTCAGTATTGTGAAATTAACAGATCATTTGACACTTTTTTTTACACAAACATGAATACAATCCTCTAAGTTTTTTCTTCTTCTTAAAAATAGTTTCAATAAATGAAACTTTGGATCACTTTGATTACTTTAAATTTAATGCTGTTTGATCAACACTTGTTAGACTGAACAACATAAAAAAAAGTAAAAGATAAAATTACACGTGTCAAAATTATCTTCAGACTTTCACTGAACTGTATGATGGGAATTCTTTAAAAATTTAGAGCGCATTTGGATTCTTTCTATCCGGTTTACCTTTGGGCTGCCTCTGTTCATGAAACACAACAAGGTCCAGCGGGTTGTTAAGATCCTCTGCTACTTTTGCCACGTCGTCTCCTGTCAGCCGATTTGCACTGTAAATGGCTTCATCCTCCACATCCGTCCAGTATATACGATCCTGTGTCAGGAGAGATCATTCACTATACAACAAAGGTAACGCCTTTGTAATAAAGGATGAAAAGTTGTACGAGCCATTAGAAAATGCTTAATACATTCTAGCACATGCCAGTGAATTAGAACATCCTTAAAACATCAATTAAACATATTTATTGTAAAATGAACTATTAAATTAGTTGTTATCTGTCCAGTATAAAAAATGTTGAGTACCTGGCTTTAGCTAGTGGCAGTCACCCATTGCAGATTGTTTTGCTATTTTGCCCTGCCTGATAAATAGTTCTTATACCAAAAGCACTTGGTGGATTTACCTTTCTTGGGTTGCTACGGATCTCCTTTAAAGTACATGCTATGAAGCAAGTAAAGGGTTGAACTACTGGAGAGCAACTAAAGAAAATATGCCTTCCGTTTAACTATCTGACTAAGTTTTGTGCTTTTATATTTAACATTGTATTTGTACATAGCAAGTGTAACATAAAAAAATTGAAAAAAAGCTTTTAAGTGCTTTTGCAAATGCTGTATTTGAAAATGAGGGTAAACAACGCAAAAACAGATTAAGAAAAATGTCCAAAAAAACAAAACAACAAAAAAAAAAATAAAGGTTTAAAATGTAAAAGTGAGACGGAGGCAAAACAGGCTATAAAGAAAAGTTATCGCTTTGTTTTATGATAGCTGAAGAAAGGAACAGCAGGGGTTCGTCAAAGATTTGTAAGGAGTGTCAAAGTATATCTTTTTTTGTGTTTCAAACACGGCGGTTTTCTTTTCTTTCTGTTTGTGCTGGATTGTCAGCGGGCTTAACATTTCTCCAGAATTCCCATTTCAATCTTTCTATAAACTCTACGTGGCTCAATCTTCTGCACGTATGTTGAGATAACCTTTACTCTTATGACAGTAATGCTGAAACAATTTAAGATAAATATCAGCAAGGCTGTTATAACCATTCTCAGATATTTTATTCCATCTCTCCCTTTACCTTTCTCACTGTGAATGTCTTTCACAAACTGTCAGTCTCAACCTTTCTTTCTTCTTTATTTTTGTATCAGATTGTCTGACCTCAGTCTTTTCAAATGTCATTTTTATGACCTTGAGGACTTCAGGTAACAATGTAAACTTAAGAAGAGTGGTTCTCTATGGTATGATCAAGGTGAATCTTTCATTCACTGAACCTATACCCCCGGCGTGCAAAGGCAACTCTCCTGAGCAAATGTTGCATCAGTCAAAGTCCTGGCTCTTGGTGGTACGAAAACACATCTTAGTGGACATGAATCATAAAAAGAGTGAAGTGAAAAACAGACTTTGATGATTTGACAATGAGGCTGTGTTAGGAATGCTAATTTTGACACAGAAGATAAAGGATTCCGATAGCCAATGGTCTTAAAATCTGTTTTAGGCCAGTCTCAGCATGGGTACATTGCCAGAAAAAAAACAAAAAAAAACTTCTAATAATATTATATATATCTAACTAAAATTAACATGTTAATTACATAGGCTTTGTGCGCCATTAAAAGCAGTAGTGATAGAAAGGTGTGGAAGTCGTCTGCCCATTTTGCACAGCAACATGTGGGGACAGGGAAAATCCTCACTTACTCTACGCCTGTAACAGCCACCAACAATTCTGGCAACTCAATGAAAGGTTATTAAACCTAACAATTGCATTACTCATTAGCTGGATCTGAATGTGCCCTTTAAGAAAACAGCGACCAAAATAATCTTTCTCTCTGCCGTTTCAGTCACATGCTCTTTCTTCCCCAGCATATCACTTTTCAGTATCTCTTTATTTTAATAACCTATTTTACTATCTCCTTCTTCATTGCCCACTAGAAAAACAGAGATGGGGGGGGGAAAGAGGAATAGACAACATTACTCACAGTAAGCCTTTACAATCTACGTTTCCTCAGGACTCGGGGTAAGGGCAGGGGGTGGACACTGACTGAGAGGGTTTATGTGCTGGTGTGTCTTTCTTTGTGCTTTGGGACGGTGTATCAAGACTTTCCTAGAACAGCCTTCTGATTTTCCATATTAACAATTGGTCAAAAGTCAACTTATGAAAGGTTACCGGTATGGATCCACATAATTTTGTCCATAATTGGCTCACATCCTAACCGGAGAACACGAATAATGTATGAAAATTTAAATAATGCTTTGGATATTTTGTCACAATTATAAAAAGGTTAAACATATTTGCAACTTCATTTAAAATAATGTATTCTTGAATAGTAAAACAAAGCAAAGGAAAAATAAATATTTTCATTACCAAGTCCAGGAAATATTTTAATGTTTGCATATTTTAAGCACTTGTTTTTAAATGTCACCATTTATTTTACTAACCAAGCATTTGATTAACTGAGCACAATTCAAAATACAAACTAGACTATTTGCATCCCAATAAAGATTTTTTACCCTAATGTCAAACAATTAGCAAGTCAAGTGCCTCATCACTGCGGTAGGAACATCTTTTTTGGCTAAAATTATATCATTGAGATTAACTTGGGGTTGGTATTTCTCTCTTGTGTAGGAGTGCTGAATTTTAAGAAACATGTTTATGTCCTTGCTTACAGCAGAAGTTACGCTTACACAACTTAAAAATGGGGAGATTTCAATGTCATATATCCATTCAATAGTATTTTAATATCAACTAATACACAGATACTGACTGAAAATATAGTTGTTCTTTTTTAATACTAAGATACATCTAACAATTCCCATTGAGTAATTCTTTTACCCAGATCGCAACATGAGGCGAGCATAATTTAGGCTGTGTTTAATATGGAAGGTTATTTTCTTTGTTCCAGGCATGTAATTAATTACTCTGTTGTCTATCTTTTATAAATACGGTAATGTTTTTAAAATCTAAAACTGTGGTTCAAACGGCTCACAGCTAGGTGTAAATAATTACCTTCAGTGTTCACTTCTTTAAAGTCAGCAACCCCTGGTTGCTTTGTTGAGGTAATGATAAGAAAAACCTTCTTAATTCAAGAAACACTGAAATGTAAATCTTGATAACCTTATACCATTAGAACAAACAGTAACTGTTTAATTAACTTGACATGTATTTTGGAAAACTAAAAAAAGAATTAGATGAAAATATGAAAATAAAAATATTAGATGAGCCTAGACATTTCCTGGTTATAGTGTGAGCTTTTTGGATTAAGGATATGAAATTCATATTGTGCTACCTTATCAATGTTATTCTGTTTTACCAGGTTTTAACCTTTTGGTTAAGGGTAAAATTACATAATGTTAGTGGCTTCTGAGTGCCCAAGAAAAAATCAGTTCACTACTCCAGACTTTGAAGCTTGATATTTCATGGTGTAATTAGTGTAGAAGCTGTAGAAAATACTATATTTAGCACACAAAAAAATAGCTCCAGGGTTGTTTTACAATCCTAAGTAAACTTAATTTCCTTTGAAAACAAGAGTGTACACATTCGCACACTTTTGTAGCCACTATGTTTAATAGTATCTTAACGCTTTTCCAACTTTATGAGTAGTCCAATATCTTGTCTGTTCAGGAAGGTCTTTACCATGAATTACCACAGACAAATTAACAACAACAAAAAAAGTTTTCAGTTAGTTTTAGTTCACAGCTTGATGCAGACCACCCTAAAAAAAATGTTCCCCTAATCAAGTTGTCAGGAGCAGAACAACCTCCTTTATCGGTAAAGGATTTTTAATTTGTTCCGTATCATAACCAATACAGAACACAGGGTAGAACAACCGAGGGCTGTTAATTTCAGAGGCTGAACTTTCACTGCAATCTGAAACCCAGGTTCTCCTCAAACCCATGCGTAGCACAACATTCATTCACATCCTTTGAGCCAGACATGATAGATGTCCTCCCTTTTTCTCAGCTTATTTTCACAGCATGTGCAGCAGAGAGAAAAATCGAAACACCACTGCTGACTTACAACATTTTGTCTCCTTTTTATTTTCTTTATCCTTACACTTCTGTCTTTGGGCTCTTCTATCTCAAACCCATCTACTCTGAATTTAATCAAAGGGCCTCATATCTACCATTATAAATACACTAGTAGTTTTATTTATTGCATCACAAGATAAAAACAAGATCCTGATTTCAATTTGAACCTTATGATTTGTTCTGATAAGTCAATCTTTGAGATTTTATTTCATTTTACACATTAAATCATGTAAAAATGTATATTAATATACAATTTTTACTCATGAAATTAATGTACTCAATAATCTTCTCAGCCTATGCTACTGATTTGAATGATTCTAAATGTTTGGTAGATCAGGGTATTAAATAAAAAAATGGAGGCTATTAAACCAAAGCATTAATTTACCACTGGTTGGTTTGTTCATGTTCTAAGCTTCAATTGTTCTCGTACCTCAAACACTGTTAGGGCGAATGGGTGTCCAAGGTGGTGATGGGAGGACAGCAACACTTTGCGGTTGTCTCCATTCAGATCCACACTTGACAGCAGGTGTAGCTTGGAGTCCACCCAGTAGAGACGTTTGTTGAGCAAGTCTGACAAGATGTAGAAAAGAGATTAACAACGGGGACAAAACCAAATAGGAGAGGAAGAAAAGCAAAGAAGGCCTGGGGTGAATGGAGAAAGAGACAAAAAAAGGTCACCCAGCTGAGAAAGGTGCAGGGTGAGAGGTATATAAATGTAATGGCCCAGTAGCTACACCATCAATCTTGTTTGACATGAGGACCGAGGCCCAGTACTGAGAAAACACATGTGTGACTATATTATAGCTGAGGGTATGTGCCCTTGAGTAAATTCATTAGTCCTGCTGGACCTCCTTTAAAAGAATTTTTTAGGTTTTCCATCAAGTAATAACACCTGAACATACTTACAAAAGAACACTTTTGATCCACTATTATTTATTTAAGTTAATTTGAAATTGACAGTATGCTGTCTATTCAAATCTGAAATATACTAATCATTAAAGCTAGGTTACACCCCTGAGAAAGTTGTCAGCAAAAATACAAAAACTAATACATCTGAAATTATTTACTTATTACCACCAAGACGCTAAATGGACTCTCTCATTTGCTTTCTTCTAAAAATAAGCTGTTTTCATGAATGTACCAGCGGCACCACAATTCCACTGATCAAGGTGAGTGTGTACTTTTATTTCTCCTCAGGCAAGGGCAGCAAAGAGAAATTTGCTGCTGCTGTCGAGGGACTTGCAATGGATATTGGTAGATACTGACAGCTCAGAGTGTCCAGCTTAGTAAATCAGAGACCCATTGCTGGCTTGCTTGATCAGAGACAGATAGAGACTAAAAGATAACTATAGGAAGTATCTTCGTTGGAGAAACCCTAGAACATTAACCTATCTTAAGTTTTCTGCATGTTGTAACTGACTGTTATGTTTGTGTTTTAAGGGCTCCTCGTTTTAACTGAAATGAATGAACAAGCATGCTTACTTACCCAGGGTGATCCCATTGGGCCACTCAATGTGGTCAGACACAAGAATTTGACGGTCCACGCCGTTCATCCCAGCTTTTTCTATTTTGGCTTCATCTCCCCAGTCTGACCAGTACATAAAACTGTAAAAAGATACGTTGCGAGGGTAAAAACAATTGACGCAAATAGCAAAATTAAACAGGATTTATATATGATACGCCTCAGTAACATAAAGGATGAGGGTCTTGCTGATTTTAATGTAGCTGCAAATGATGCAGAATTATAAAATTATTTTATTTTTAAAATTGCATAATAAGCAGAAGTCTGAATATTGCATTTTTTTTCTTAAATTCTTTGTCTTGTTCTAGTTGGTAAAGTAAGGGCAGTAAACATCTCTCAAGCTACAGCAAGCCCACATTTTCTATGTATGTATGGTAGATATTTATCCATATTAGTTTCTATCTGTCCCTTTACACATGTAGCTGCCATATTATGCATACCTGGTAAAATTGATTGGAGAGAAACATCAAAAATGAAGAGACCTACAATGTCCAAGAAACATCCTGTTGGGACACCTGAATTCATATTTTTTCTTCTGTACTTTATAATTTTTGTAGTTCCTGATATGGTCATTTGTAAAAGTTGTTTTAATCTATTAGATTGTTCAAACATCTTTTGTTGACAGCTCTTTAAATGTGAACCCATAAATATTTGGACAGATTTATCCCTGGACTCTGGCCAGGCAATTGAAAGTTTTATTTTCTTCTGCTAAACATATTAATAATAAAAAAGGATATCCCGCTTATTTTTTTTTTAGCGCAGACATTATTGTCTCATGTTTATTTACCAGAAATTGAATTAATACATTTCTTCTATACCATTTTCTGTACCTCTCTACTCACTGATATCTCCTTTAAATCCTCTGTAACCTTATAGAGAACTGTGGCTTTAGTTAAATAATGTAAATAAACAAATTGAAGGGAATTCCTATAAAGAAAGGCCAAGACCAATATTTATTTAAGAATAAATATTATTTATACTTGATATTTTTCTACTTTGAGATTTGTTTGATTTCAGTTGGGTAAGACATGGTAGGTCACATTAAACATGTCTATCACAAAAGCCTCTTTTTTAACAAACATGTACTGTAGACCTTTTATAGATAGCCAGTACTTCACGCTTGTTCTGTTCTCTATGTTCAGTTACCTTTATAATAAAACTGGAGGAAAGATAGAAGATAAACTCAAGAGAATAATTAAAGCTATAGACTTTTGGCAATGCTCTTTCTTCCAGGTCCATTTAACTCATATCTAAAACTTCCTGGACTCTAAAACGTTTCTCTCACCCTTGGTGTGGATCCACTGCAATGGCCCGTGGCTCACTGAGCTCAGTGGCTATTAGCACTTTCCTCTTGCTGCCATCTCCTGTGGCAACTGAAATGCTCCTGTTACCAGAATCTGTCCAGTAGATGTTTTTGTGGACCCAATCCACAGCCAAGCCCTCGGGTGAGTGGAGCGAGTCGATCAACGTCACTTGCTGCGAAGAGTCACTGGCCTTGTTGATGTATGCACTGTTGGACAGAATACACAACTGGTAAAACCTTCAATTCTGTAAATATTAGCATATACAGATTCTTGTAATATAATTAAGCTCTGCCAACTGTACTCAGTTATCTAATGAACAGTATCCCTATGTGTAATGTAATGTCTTTATAAAGCATACTATTGCACGTAGACCCGAAAGGATTGTTGTAAAACATTAATGATAGAAACATCATTGTGAAGAGGTAAATTTTTTTTGAAATTGTCAGGACATGAAGGGTTGCTGAGAAGATGCAAGGAGCAACAAACATATGCAAAAAAAAAACTTATTGCATGCTAAAAAAAAAAAAGACTTATTTCTGTCACAGATGTTCATCTTCCACATGATCAACAAGCCTAGACATGAAGCAACAGCAGAGATTTTTGCATATTCATGAGTTAGGACAGCCAAAGTAAAAGACCAGGCAATAATCCCAAAGAAGAATTTGTGGAAAGGCTTCAAAATTGCTGTCCAACAAAGCCCTTCATCCAATTTGACGGACATGGATTTATTTTTAATGAGTAATGTAAAATTTATTTATTCTATGTATGTGCAAAACTGGTAGAGACATTTGCCAAAAAATGCAATGGCTAAACAAGCTTTAACAGGGCACTGTAAGTCAGACTTTGGAGAAAAGTATCCTTAAAAATTCTTTATTGTTACGGAACTCCATGTGAACCTTTCTCGAAACAGGAGGATTATAATTCTCTTAATCCATCAGTAGAATTATAAAAAATTGTTTATTTCTTCTAGTTCATTTATTCCTTAGGATGGGGACACATTAGTAAGTCATTTAAATCACTCTTGTGAAAAAGTTGTGAAAAACCACACACCAATTCAGGGAACAAAATAAAATGGGTACCAGGAGGAGGTTTTTCAAATGGGATGAGCATCTTAACTAAAAGAGAAAGCTGGTGGGATAATTGGATCGAAAGATCAGGCGGAGATGGATGAGACTAGGATCTGGAAGCAGATTGTCTAGGTAATTGACTGTTACTGCTTGCCAACTCATTCTTGTATATGGGTGGTCAGGATGCGCGGGCTGCTCATTAGTTACTATGACGAATAATCTAAGATTTCTTTGTTTCATTTTGTTCTTTCTTTTATGCTACAGGATGTTAAACATAAATCCAAACACAGTCTCTTCCTCAGGGGTTATATTAAAGTGAACTCTGGAGCAATATGGAGGAGGATGTAATCCCGTCAGTTATTACATTGGTGGCCTTTTATAGGTAACTTCGGTCTAGACTATGGAGTACTAACTAAGTGAAAAAAAAAAAATCCATTTGTATTTCAGCTTTATGTTTTACAAAAACAGGGTGAGGGCATAAATGGATACTCCAAACTGCAGTGCAGACTGCACATGCAATATATTACATAAACGACTCAGAGCAGATTGCATCTTTAATTGGCTGCACAATTGTTTGCAACATCTCCATTACTGGGAGGAGTTAACAAGATACTGAACCACAGAATGCTAATTACTAAAAAAACTGTGATAGGAAATAGAAGCACATACTTTATAATACACAGATTTCACATTTAATTAACAAAAAACTTTAATAAGAACAAAAAAGTTTTCCCGAAGCCGGAACATCATTAGTGATAGAATTATAAACAATTTAGAATCATCTTATGTGTAGTACTGGTGTGATTTTTTCCCCTACAACTAAGATTATCTTGAAAATCCTATAAGAACCCATTTATTTAAATAACCACCTAAACATATAAATACATAAATCTACATATGTAGAGAAGTTAGTAGAGTTTTTGCTTTACAACATACAGTTATTGGGTTCAAATTAAATTTCGAACCAAATATGTGTAAAAAAAAGAAATGGATGTCAGTTTCATAGCAGTAAAATTAACATAGGAGAGGTATTACAGGAAAACCTGTTGAATATTGTAAAAATGTTAATTAGAAAAGTTGTATTTATATTTATGTGCCATCCAATCATACAATTTGAATTATAACAAGATGACACACTAAATAAAAACTAAATAAAAACACAACACAAATATCTATCACAGGATAAAAAGCTGCTTCCTTAAATTTGTCAATGGCATACAAATAGCAAAACTTCCAATTTTGTCGGATATGTTCTTATTTCTGTTTTCCAATGCTTAGATGCATTAATGCTTTTCTTGTTTTTTAGTATAATATGAGCACCTGAAATAGAGCATGCATAAGAAAAAGCTAAAACAAGCCCAGGCTAACATCATTAACTGACGACCTTTCAGAGGAGCTACGATGCATGAGTTTATTTACTGGTTTGAAAATAGAGTCCGCTGTAAAAAATGAGCTGATTTGTCGTTCCTCTGTCACAGGCCCTTTATTGTATCACTGAGCTGATGAGGGCAAATGTGTATGTGTTTATACAGATGAGTAATAACATTAATTATTGAGATAGAGCTTAGGGCTTAACTGAGATGTCCAACTATCAAACTTACACCAACTAACAACTGCGAACAAAGCAACTATGCATCTGTGACAAGCTGTGTGAAAATGTGTGAGAGAAAGGACAAACATCTCCACCTTTCGCTATCTGACAGATGACACAACCCTGCAGGTTTGTCTGCTTCACCACCAGAAGCTATGACAGGTTGAAACAGATTATATGGATAGGTATAAAGGCAGGATATGACAGAGCTGGTGAAGTATATAGAGAGATGTTATCCAAATGTAAAAGGTCTTGGATTGTGTGATTTGGGCTTTTTTTTAACCATAAGCTGCTCACTTGTGGAACAAAAATACTAGTAAAAAACTCCAAAAGGAGTATCGTGAAACAAACTTCTTAACATTTTTCTTCCTGACAACACTGGTTGTTTAGGTTGAGATATAATGAAAATATGATGATTTGTCACTGTGGCCAATAGCAGTCCAATAGTGCCTTGGCTTAGCACATCTTTGTGTACCCTCACCCTAATGACCCAAAGTATGCTACTGTTTGATCATAGTATTAACAACACAAATGTTTAATCATACTCTGTGGCACACAGCCATGCCTCCTGAAACCATTTAAGATCAAGAATATTCTTTGATTCTTTGAATGTCACCAGGTCACAGCCCATGTGGCCCATTTCCAAAACTGGCAATGACTGTGAAGAGTGTATTAGTGAGTGTACCTGTATATTTTGCGATGATAAAGATCACACCAGAACATCTTGTTAGTGGATACGTCCACATCCAGGGCCACAGCATTCTTCAAGGTGGGAACGACCTGTGTGTATTCACTCTTTAGCAGGTCAATGCGGCGAATTTCATGACGGTTAGTAAACATCAAGTAGGGACTCTTTCCTGTAGAAAAGGGAGAATGTTCATCTAATTATAGAGATACTGACAAAGTTTTTGACATAATCACTGATCATTTAAAATTTTAAGATTATATAGATTTGTAATAGAGTTAAAAAAACTATTCAGGAACCAGAACTCTGGTTCTATCGGTTTTCAACATCGAAAAAACAACTAGCTTGATGTTTCTTTGTTTAGGAGTGTGTTTCACCAAATAGATATTTCTCTGAATTTAATGTCCCAGAACCCCCAAGTTGTTCCTTGCTATTTATTGGGTAAGATGCCGTTCTAGCCAATAACTGATCTGCCGCCATTATTAACCATATGTGCTGCCTGTTTTGCTTCTACGTATAAAGTACACAGGGCTCAGAGATTTTGTGTCTCGTTACAATTCTCAAATAATGACTTGGATTTTACAGTATTATATTTCAACTTGGGATGTTACTGTACTGCAGTTAACATCGCTCATTTGAATTACATTTAATTAAAAAATGTAATCCAAATTTACATCTGACTCTCGTATTCTACAAAATTTGTGACTAATTTGACCCATTTGTCTGGTAAAGTGCCTTAGGATGAAAATTAGCAGTATAAAAATAACCTGAATTGAACACAATCAATCACTGTTACAAAATTATACCAAATATTTGCTGTTTCTCCATTTTGACAAACTGTGGTTAATTCTCAAACTCACATAAGATACAAACTACACTGACTGTTTGTAAATTTCTGTGTTCCATCTTCCATCTTTAAACTTACTAATTAATTTGCTGTTTGTCAAGCTTCCTATTATTCAGGAAAGCAGAAGTGCCAAATAAAGGTTTAGAAAAATTATAAAACCGGGACAGTCATGCTAAAAGATCCAAACTAAAGCTTGCTTTAGGTTTGTTTTTAGGTGGACCATGTGGTACTTCACAGGAAAAACATATTACACTTGTTCCACTGTTTTGATGCAATCATTTTACTCTGGCTAAAAAATACTGGGTTGGTAACCATCAATTTTACACACTGAGACTCAGAGACAGAGATAGACATAAAGTAAAAAACAGACAGGAACAAGTACAAGAATGGATGTATGTGCCATTCAGAAGGTTTAAGAGTCAAATTACGTATTTGGGAGAGTGGAGGTGGAATAAAGAGAAAAATCAACAATTTAGTAATTGGAAGGGTAAAAATGTGATTAAAAAATATATATTTTTAAGTGTTTTTTATTGTTTTAGGTTTTAAGTGTTAAAACCTAAATGAAAAATCTTTTTTCAATTTTGTATAACCTCCTGAACAAAGTCAGGCAGTCTCAAAACCAAGCCACATCCAAGTGTTTTGTTTAAAAACCAGAAAAAAGAAAAATAACATAGATTACAAATAATTATTGCAAGTCCAGTAACTTCATTTTAAACTTGGACAATTAAAACACTTGAAAAAGTACTCAAGTAGTGTTGAGGTTCAATATAAATACAACTACTACTTCCCAAATTAAAATTGTCAATTTTTTTGTAGCAACAAACAGAATATTGTACACAAATAAATTCAGAGATGGGTTTGACAACACTGTGCTGTATCTGGTCCAATCACTCACCGCCGGATTGACCTGACCACAGCTTTAAACCCAATTTGAAATGTGTGTACTCAAACTGTCAAGTGTGGCTCATGTTGCTCCTTGTTCTGTGGTAAAGCTCCCAGTACGCCACAGACAAAAGATAAAATAAGTAGGTTTGGTCCACAGACAGTTTGGTTTTGTAACATTATTCCCCTGCTCTCTAAGAATCTTTTATTCTTTACTCATGTCTACAAAAAAATCAAATCATCAAAGAATATACAAAAAAAAAAAGATCCATTTTAATCATCTAGTTTCTTTTTTCATTCATATCTGAATGAACTTTTGAAAAAGAAAAGAGACTTTTACATTTTCTTCATCCTATTTTCATTCTCTTTTTCCACGCATATTCACACGCATAAACACAACCATAACCTGTGTTGACAAGTCGTTCATTGACCTCACACTAAATGTTTATGGAGAAACACTGCATGCAATAAGTCTAAAATAAAATCTCGCCCAGGGGACTAATCAGGCACTGCTGTGTACCGAAACAATTGCTCCCACATTACATCCGCTTCATTGTTTATTTACTGTCCCGCCTCTGTGCTTTCCTTTTCACAGGAATTAACGGGAACTACAATCAACACTAACTCAATCTTAATTCAGACCATCTTTCTCCATGTCTCCTTAAGCACACTAAGTTTATTGAACAGAGAAATATTCATTGAAATCCTTTGTCCACTCATCTACCTTGTCTGCTCTGCCTAAAAGTAATAAAGATTCACACAGAGAGATACTGAGCAATCAATGAGTTTTTTTATGCCACTTAGCTTCAGAGTGAGGATATTTTTTTTGCTTTAAGCACTCTCATTACCAGATCAGCTCCCCCTATAATGACCTAACTTGAAACGATAATTACCAATAACATGCTTTCTCCCTCATTTCATGTTGAAAAGTTAATTTGCTGTGCGAGTCATTTCAAACGTAGTGATAAGAAATATGGACATAATTCAAGGATTTTCTTTTATTGTCCTTTTGACATAACTGTGCAAAACAGACCATTAATGAAATAAAACATGTACTTTAGGTAGAACTGTTGGGAAAAATGTGTTTATTTGACATGGTCTCTTAATGACCCCTGACATCTCTCTATGTCAGGGGTGCCCAAACTTTTCGAGCTAGAAAGCGACCAAAAACATAACCAGTCCTAAGGGATCTACCCCCACCTCCAAACAAAAAAAGAGCACAAAACCGATTTATTTTAAATTGTTTTAATAATTTTTATTGCATATTTGGTCCTTTCATGATGAAGTGTATTTTAATTGAATTTAACTGCACGCAACTGAACATACCTGTATTAACCCACTGTGGAATTGTGTGTATGTATATAAAGTATAGGTAGATTTCAGGGGGGTTTGGTGCTACCCCGGCCTCTAGCTCTTCTAGGTCCGCCTCTGCTAAGAGAGACTAGGTGACTCGCTAAGTAGTCACCTAGTTTGCTAAGGTGCCTAACGCAAAGCTAACATAGAGTTAGCATGTGTTTGCCTGAATTAGCGTGCCTACAGTAAATGCGCATCAGTTTTCTGATCAGTATGTGAATCAAAAGAGAAAACGGAAGGATAGATGCTTCGTCGACTTCTTTTAATGTCGTGTGATCGACATTAAATCCTCTCACGATCTACGTATTAGGTACCCCTGCTCTATGTAGTACCTTCTACATACACAGTATTTAAAATATACTATTATCTATTCAGTAGCAACATAGAAATTAGTTGTTTTACTGCAATTGATAAACCAACAGCAGTCAGTGTGGGTCCTTAGGCAAGACCCTTTGCGCTACTGCCTACTTTGTAAGTCGCTTTGGCTAAATAACTCAGAGAGGTCAAGTGATCAACTTTGTTTGTTTTCCATGAACAGCCATTTTTCACATCACATACTATGTGTTTTACCAACTGTACACAAATTTTAATAAAAAAGGCCTAAGATGTTTTTGAGTAGAGGCTATTTATTCATTCATGCACTGTTCTATTGAATATGATTGACTTTTGGGACCAACCTTGCATCTTCATGATAAAGATATCTATCCTTTCCATTGTCCCCTCCAGCTAAAAGGACAGGATTGTATTTTGTACTCACAATACTGCTGCTTTGAACACTCTTGGCACCAAATAAGGGTTACAGACCCCTTTCTGTGTCCTGCAGTGATTGCACCCCCTTACGCACAACATCCTTTTCCTGACACCCCTGGGAAAGCAGAGGCAGCTGGCTGCAAACTTACTATTATTCTGGACCAAAGAAAAAGATAGCAAATATTTATCTTTGAACAGATTGCTGTGCAGGCCCAGCATATGAAACAAGCTTCTCTTTTCAGAGTCCCGCTGAGTGGTGTAGGATGTAACATTGTAGTTAGGGGTGTTGGAATGGATGAGTAATTGATGTTTATACAAGGGTGAGTCTCTATGTGTGATTTTGCTCAAATATATACAGGTTAATGAATGGGTTTTGGTGAGAACATCTATCTGGAGTAATGTGTATGTCTTCTCATGGCTGAAAAATAGGCTTACCCACAGCTTTGCAGGTCTTTGAGGCAGGGTCCATCTCGTAGCCTTCATAGCACTCACATTTGTAATCTCCTTTGTAGTTGATGCAGATCTGACTGCATGCATCTGGGTTCTCACACTCATCAATGTCTATAGACAGAAAAAACATAACGAGGACGGGAAATATATAAATAAGTTATAGACAACATATTATCTGTTTATGGTACCGGTATTGTAGAATATGCTCTTACAGATTCACAGATCATGATTTTCCTGGTAAAAAAACTATTTTAGATTTTTTCTTGAGGGCAGACTTCCCAATTAACTTTTTCTACAGACTAAAACTTAAAAACGTAATGAATACATACAGTGCTGCTTGAAAGTTTGTAAACTAGTTGAGTAGTTTAGAATTTTCTTTTTATAAACCATGATTTTCTTATTTTATCATGACCAGAATTTGTATGTGAAATGTCAGGTTTATCTTCATCAATTCCATCTGCTTGTTTTGAGCGAAATGTGTGAATTGCAAGCAGACTAAATGAAACATGGAATCAGAGCATCTGCAAAAGTAAATGAACCACAGCTGCACTGGTAAAGACAATCAGGTAAAAGACCCACGTGAAACACATGTAAGTGCTCGAGTATTCAATTAAGCAGACCAATCAAATGAAACTACCTTAGGAAGAGTTTTGAGGTGCACTGGTTAAAAGGGAGAGGAAACCAACCAAACCACTGTTGTGTCAAGGCATAAAGACCAGATCAACAATGCCAAGAGAAACATCAGGAAGAAGGTGGTGACAGCCCATCAGTCTGGGGAAAGCTATAAGACCATCTCCAAAAGATTTAATCCTTATTTTACTTATACTTATTTTACTTATAGACAAGACATTATCCAACCATTGTCTTCTGCTTATCGAAGACAAGGAGCTGGGGGCAACACGATGGGATCGGGGTCCCCTCCTTCTACAAAATACCCAAAGGAGCTTTACAGGTTAACGCCCAGTGTGTCTACTGGTCGGATGGTAGCAACTCTACTTTGAGTTCCCTCCACATTAACACATTTTCATTTGGTATTTATTTCACTTTTTTACTTCTTATCAAGTTGAATGAAGGAAGATGCATGTAGCTCAAGATTACATGCCTACAGTGAAGCATGGTAAATAGAAAACTGATCTGAAGCCTATAGCAAAATCTACAATGGCTTGCTTTAAGAAGAACCCATTCAAAATATTGAAGTGGCCATCACCATCTGCACATGTGAAATATATTGGAAATCCCTGGTGGCCTTTGACAAATGTGGTTGCAAAAGTACACAAACATAATAGTGATGTGGAGTGAGAAGTGAGCAGAAATTCCTCAGGGAAACTGGCAGAGGATATTGTGAGCAACATTTCCTACATGTCATTACAGCCAAAGATTGTTCTCCTACATATTAAAGATGCTTGACTTGTCAATTTCAAGACTGCAGTTGACCCTCAAAGTAGCATTTTGTATGTGAATTTAGGAAATGATTCTAAAATATTAGATATGTTGACCTATAAAAAATTGTTTTGTGTGATTTGTTCCAGCTGCAAGGTTTGCAAGTGAAATTAATTTGCAGTTGGGGAATATACATTATATGTACAGTGGTTAAGATGAAAGAGTTGAAAATATACATCTTAAACAAAGAATTGAGCATAGGTTCAATGGTGTTTTTTTTAACACAGGGTCAAAACAGTCAAACAATTTGAAGAAAGGAAAGCTAGGTGAGGTAAGACAAGTATCCAGATACTCTCCATCAAAGCAATAGTATTTCAACATAAAGTATTTATTTTACCTCCACAACTCTTTTTGTCTAGGAGTTTGTATCCAGAGGGACAGTCACAGTCATAACCAATTATCCGGTCCCTGCAGATGTGGGAGCAACCGCCATTGTTGTCTGCACACTCGTCCAGGCCTAGGGAGAGAGGAGCAGTGGGGAATGAGGATTGGAGGAAAGGGACAGACATGTAAGTGGAGCAAAAGAGCGGATATATGGTGAAGCTGAATATTGTTGAAATAACAATGTTGAGATTTTTTTTGGTGGAAATATTTCAGCCAGCAAAGCGTACAAAGAAAGCATGGGACAGAAAGACAAAGCTCCCCAGATGGCGTGTGGGGATAGTTTAATCAACCTGCCAGTCAAGATAATTCTACCCTGTCAACTGTGTCTGTGTACATCAGCATTTCTATTCAGAAAGGCAGTAAGCTTAAACGCCTTTAAAATGAAAAAGAAAAATGTGTGTGTGTGTGTGCCTGAATTATTACTTGTTAATAGCTTACCATCAGATTTCTACTGTTAAGCAACCCATTCTAAGCGAGGTACCACTTCACTTTAATAGCCAAGTGTTACACAAGCACCTCCTGTTTATCCTCACATCTCTTTTTGTCGATTTCCTTCCTCTTTTTTTTGTCTTTTACAGGAGCTCATTGGATTCTCCCTGTTTTCCTTCCAATCTGTTTTATATCCGTTTCTGCACCACTGCTTACTTTCTTTTGTCTTTCAATCACCCTCCAGGGAGTTGAGAGAGATCACTGCAAAGAACTGAAGCTGGTACTTCATTACAGATTTACATTTAACATTTAGGCTTAAGGGTACAGGTACAGCTTTGGGACAGAAAGTCTGAGTGAGACAGAGAGACAATAAGAGAATATGTCAAGAATGACTAAACCCTGGTTAGAATAGCATTTAGATGAAATTAAAGTCATAATTCACCTTGTAGTAAGGCAGTATATTAAATCGGTGAAGATTTGGTTAAAAACTATAAAGGTGCATCTTAATAAATTATAACAATGTTAAACATTTTATTTAGTAATTAAATTAAAAAGTTAAAAACAAATCATACTGTAGAAGAATATGATATATGTCTGTAATTTATAAATATTGACTGGTTTAAGGCTAATAAAACCCCCCCAAAAATATTGCTTTTCAAGGGAAAGACACTTGTTTTACATGCTAAACAGCTGTTACTGATGGTACTTAAATAACTTGAGCTGAAATTACCAGAGGTCTTCTGAAGTCACATGTTTTAAAAATAAAAAGAAATAACTTTATTCATCTTACTTGGATAGACTTTCACATCTATCCTTCTCTATTTGCAGTGCATTCAATTCAAGATTTGTGATTGAAGATCAGGATGTGGTAATTATGCATTATGAAGTGACGATCTGCATGACTCCTTATAGATAATGTAGTGCAGTCACGTTTTTTCTGCCCAAGATTGCAGTACCAGAGACTGGGGTCTCTCAGTACTTTGATCACGACACACAGCTGAGAGGTGTCTTAATTTACCCTGCCTTGATCTAATGAGTCTTCCGTTTTCATGAGATGCGACCACCCACACAATTTATACTGCTCATACATTAGCAGGTATATCACTCCGGCACATCTGAGGTGTCGCAGACCAATAAGCTTCAGAATGTGTGGAGTTTTTTGCCCGCTTGAAGTGAATTGATCTTACCGCACTCCTTCACCGGCTCATCTGACCAGTCTTTGCAGTCTTTTACATTGTCGCACACCTTACTGCTGTCGATACACTCCCCGTTCTTACAGCGGAACCTTTTTGGTGCGTCACACTTTGTAACTGGGGAGAAAATGAAAACAGAGAAGTGGTATTTTCCTTGTATTTTTATTTTGTTCAAAAAGTCACATTGACTAACCTTGTATATCTATATTGTCACATAACCATTGAAAGTTCTTGCACAGTGGTCGCTTTTACCCAGTTGGCAACATGGCGATGAGTGCCTTGTCCAAGGCCACATTAACTTGTGACAACTTACTATGTCCAAACTGAACCTTTAGCTTTCCAAAGTGCTTTTCCCAGTGAGACACAGTCTGTGGACCAATTTCACTAAAGAATTATTATTATTATT
>JAVLVB010000946.1:2768978-2808836 GCA_032876305.1 Orestias chungarensis
TTTAAAGCCTTTTTCCTAACATGTCTGCAATTCCCCGAGATCTTCAGGATGCTGTTTGTTTTACAGTCTCACCTAAAAAGAAAATCAGCATCTTAGAAGAACAGCTTTTTTCAGACAGAGATTTAGTAATGAACAGTTAGAACTTATCTGCTAATTGCTCGACTTTTCAATTATCAATTGCAGCAATTTATGCTTTTTTTGGAGGATTACAATAACATAGGCTAAATACACATGTATCCCACACTTTTCACATTGTCATCAACAACTAAACTGATATAGGCAAATTAGTGAGATACTCGTCTGTTTCACAATTTGTATTAGCATGGGGATATATTGTAGGAGATTAGTGTGTAAATACAAAATATCTCATTTTTTTTATTTATTCTGTACTCCTAAATGGTATTTCTTAAATATTATCAAGGAGCAAAATCAACATTAAGCCAATCTAAGCTGCATATACTGCATATACCATTGGAGCTCATTAAAAGTATTAAATTGACAATTGTTTAGGGTAAATAAAAAAGAATCAAACAACTGAATAAATCATGGAGCTTGTACATGGAAACAGAGATTGCATTACAAGAAGACCTTCTGCATGTGATAACTTACCATTTACACAGCCGGCCTCATCACTGTAGTCTGGGCAGTCGTGGACTTTGTTACATTGTTTGGTGCCATGAATGCAGGAGCCGTCACCACACTGGAACTCATCGGGTCGACACGTAAGCAGGGCTGGGGGGCAAAAACACAAACACAGAAAGCAATTAGGTGGTTCATAAATGGAATCTAAAGGTACAATACTAAATATAAGGCTTTTCACATCTAAAATTAATCAACAATCATCCAGCTCTAATATAACACCAAAAGAATGAATGTGGCGGTATGGACCAGGTGTGCAAGATTCAGGGGACTCCAGAGAAATGTTGTGTTTAAATGTGTGAATACAGACATTTGTTCGGTCTTGCTTTAACAACAAAAATAGGGTTTTATTTCCTTCATTCGTCTTTTTAACTGACTCTTTAATTATTCATGTGCTGTGTTTTGGACTAGCTCTGCTGAAGCATGGGGGCAGACATGATCAATAACTGTGGAGTCTACAGAAATTAGTTCCTTGCAGTGACTGTAACTGCAAAGATGGCATTAAATGCGGCCACACGCGTAGACACAAAGAACCCTAACCTAAATAGGCAAATAAAACGAAGTTCAAATAATTAAAAAAGGTGTCTGCACAGTAATGCGAACAGCAAGCACACACCGACTCAAACTGTTTAAAAAAGAACTCAAAACAAGCCCAAATGTTAATCCTAAATCAGCATAAAGTGCAGGAGATAATCCTGCTCTATCACAAAATATGTTGATTCTCCCAGCCAAATCATTAAGATCTGAGCTCAGCTAATTATGATAATTCCTAAGGATGAATAGTAATGATAAAGGATTGCCATCTGTGGAAGTGCTTGCAGCACAGAATATACAATTGCAACCATTTTTCATTTACATTAACCTCTTCCTCACCCTTCTGACAGCGACTTGTTTCAGGACATTTCAACCCCCCCTTAAAAAAAAATGTAATAATGCTTCAGATAAAAATAAAATGGGGGTTGCAGTCGATAGGAATTAACATTGTCATTCCCAAAGAGGTGGGGAGACCAATGTAGATTACACATTCTCACATCTCTGATTTACATTGAAATG
Source organism: Orestias chungarensis (assembly GCA_032876305.1). NCBI lineage: Eukaryota > Metazoa > Chordata > Actinopteri > Cyprinodontiformes > Cyprinodontidae > Orestias > Orestias chungarensis. The sequence continues at coordinate 2,770,671 of JAVLVB010000946.1, forward strand.
CTGCACCTCCCATAACCGCGCTACTGACTCATTAACATTACACAGACACCTAAACCATTACATCTTGTTTTACATAAAGCTCCAACCACCCCAACCATTTATTCTGCATGTAATGAGGAGGCAAAAACATTTCAATGCGATAGATCAGAGCTAAACTTTATCCATCACCATTTTTGCCATGTTTTTGTACCCCCTTAATGAGCTTAGTCAACTTTTTAATTATGCATGGCTAGTTCTCCAGTCAGGCTCTTTTGTTAAATACTATTCATCATTTGTTAGTAAATAAAATCAAGTCCAGACAAAATAGCTTTATTCTGATTTTAGGGTTAGGGTTAGGGGCCGTGATGTTGCATTTTAATTTTTTCCAGGAGTGAAATCTGTGTTTCCCAATTGACATTCCAACTCTCCATATCAACTAGCCAATGTGATGGCCTATTATAGCTAGCTCCTAGTCTTTAACAAAGAGGGACTACAGAAAACGTGAAAGCCCAAACATTTCTGTTTCCTGTTTGAGCTAATTTAATTCATAGATAAAAGACTATTATTCCGAGGTAGAGAAGAAACTCGTGACATGACGTACGACAGGATACACAAAAGCAGCAGGTATTTTCCTACAAGCATTTAAAAAATTCTCAATCTAAAAAAAAAAAAAAAATCCGTCTTTTAAACAAACGTAAAAAACAAAAAACAAACTTCCATTCAAACTGTCCCAGCTTCCACAGGAATACACGGATTTCTAAACAACAATAAAGTTCCCTGATCATAAACGGTTAAGTTTGTCCATTCATCTTGTGAAACATACAAAATAGAAGCCTTGTTGTTAAAAGAAGAAATAAGTGAATTATGGTTAGACACGCAAAGCCACACAAAGCCACCATCTCCACCAACATTGAAGTCATGAGTGGGGATTCTTCTGCTAAAAGAACACATTTTCAGATAAAATGTAACATAATTCTGCTAAAGTGGCATGGGTTTGCGGAGACCAGGCCTAAGACTGAGAGGAAACTTATTTCATAGAAGAAGCTGTAGAACTAAAAAGCTTACTAAATCTTAAGTCTAACAGAGACTTTTCATTTATACTTTAACTTTTTAATTTTGTCAAAATGCTCCATGATATTTTGAATTTGGATTTAGAACTGGCTTAGTTTCTATATAATACAATTATTGATCTAAATATCAATAGACAGAAATGTCCCATATTTGTGTGACGTAAGGGAAGAACTTGCATCTTTTTTTTGCATTTAAAACACTGATCAAAATGGTTCGGTGCGATTAAGCTTAAAGGTTCATTACCAAACCACATTTAATCGGTTTTCCTTAGCTCTGGTATTTGAGGGTGCAGGAAAACCTGCTAATTAGTGTCTCTAAATGTAAGAGCAGATATGTTCTCATCGCCGCCCCCCTTCTTCCAGTGTTGATCGGTCCGAGTTTTGTGGAAGCATTTATCACAGCGTAGCTGTACTTATATCATGTCTTACATGCAAAGCTACTGTGATCTCACTGAGTGGTGTGTGGGAGTGCGAAGAGGAGACCAGATGGGGGTCTCGCTGGATGAAGGACCCTCACTTCCCACTCACGCACACTCGGAACACATAGAGGCAAACGTGACACTCTTCTTCAGCTTGTGAAGATTGCGTGGTTGCATAGCAACACACCCAGGGATCATGGTGATATAGTTAGCCGTGATCATCTCTCAGTCTTTTGGTGGCACATGTATCACAAAGTCACAAAATAAATTGCAGGTGCAACGAGCACGTTTGTGTAGCATGCCATGCATTTCAAATCCATAAAATAATGGGTTCTGCCTTCAAAGAGATGCTTGGCACAGAACGAATAAATACACAAATTAACCATAACACTGTATATACATAACATAATCTATTATTAGAACACAAACACATACAGTATGTAATTGATTTTTCAAATATGGCTTCAAAAAACCAACTCTTACTGAAAATAGAGCAATGATATAAATGTATTTATTTTTTTTCAAACCCTTTAAATCTTTGTTTTAATATAGTCAGCATTAAGTGATTTGACAATTTTATTAGTTTATTCTTATCATTTACAACAGCACTGACTGATGTGCCTGGGGGGATCACTATATCATCCTGTGGCAACACAGACAATTTTTAGGAGAATAAATTTGGTCAGTAAGAGATTGTTTGATAGCAATTATAACGACAAAATCCGCAAGCTTTTTATCATCCGGCTGTGTTCAACATTCGTTTATCAACCCGCTCATCACCCTCAACTACACAAACACTGATACAGCCACAGCTGACTTACGGCAGTTTGCTTCGTCTGATTTATCTTTGCAGTCTACATCACCGTCACACTTCCAGTGCATGTGCACGCACTCGCCACTGCCGCACTGGAACTCGCTGGCCGGACAGCGAGGCTTCTGGGGCTCTGTCCTACGGCTGCAGCGCTCCATGGACTCGTCTGACTTGTCTTTACAGTCAGGGTCGCCATCGCAGCTCCACAGCGCAGGTATGCACTCGGAATCATTGCAGCGGAACTCGTGCTGGCCACAGGTGGGAGATGAGCACTTCTCCTCGTCGCTGGCATCTCCACAGTCGTCGTCACCATCGCAGACGAAGATAGGTGCCACGCACTTTCCATTATGGCATAGGAAATCTTTGGCTGGGCAGGCCTTTTCATCTGGGACAGGGAGATAAAAATCATCAACATTACCTTTAATATAACAAAGAGGTTTATTTTTAATTAGTGCATATACGCCGATCAGCCACAATAACAAGTGAACACCACTGAAAAGTACAATAAATCTTGCAGTATATCAAATAATGCAATTTTTATTAAGAAAAATTGGCATTCATTTAATTGTGCTATATTTCTTAAGTAAAAACTGGTAAATTCTAAGCTTATCCCTAGAATAGAATTTAGTAGAATTTAAGTTACACGCATTTTCGATTTTCTGATTGTTTTTAGTAAACATACTTTACTTTTAAGTTACTTTTATCTGAAAGCATTTTTCTATAGTTTAATCTCTCAACAGTTTAAGATTTGATAATAAATTTCTGTGAACAGCAATTTGCAAGTCTTCCCCAGATATTTGTAATTATATTTAGGTATGAAGTTTGACAGTACTTATTTACAATGAAAGGTGCTTTCATCCATACTAATCCTTCATACCTGCAATTCTATCTTTATGGCTAGATTGGAGGTCTTTTCGAGTCTTTGAACTGTTTTCTTTTAGAATTACCATGTATCTAGTAACAACAATCTTTCAACTTTCACTAAACGTACACTTTCCATCCTGCTAAAAAAAAGCATCTTCAAGGTAGGTGTGATGCTGCCACCACCTTGTGTCACCATAAAGAGATTGTGTTCACAGTATTGTGCCTTTGTCCAAAAAGTAACATTTTGCTTTTGTCACCCTTAAACACCTTTCTCAATATATTCATTTTTATTTCCATAAAAGCAGAGTTTGTGGAATGCACAAATACCAGCAGTCCTGTCAACGGCTTGTCCCACCTAAGATGCTGATCTCTGCAATTACTTAAAGATTTCTATGATCCTTTTAACTGCTTTTGTCCCTGTAGACCTGTTATTTTAGGTGGACGGACCTGGTTTGGTAGGTTTGCAGTTATGCAATATTCTTTCAAACCTTTTTTGATTGTTTACTAGGGGTGTCAAACTCCAGTCATTCCAGGCCCAGTGTCCGGCATATTTTAAACAACCAAAGTCCGACACATCGAAGTGACAATCTGATGTCGTTTACAGGGTACTGAATAGAAAACCAATGTAAAAGTTGTAAAAAGCTGACAATTTCCTTGATGTTCAAAGATGTTATTTTATTTTTTTAACCATATTTTTAACTTTTTCACGCATTTATCCCGGACCTGTTTCCGTGGTCTCCATAATGTTGTTATGATCTATTGTTTCCTAACAAACATCTTAGTAATTTAGTAATATGAGAGTAAATTACACAAGGCTACTTAACTAATTGAGCACCTACTGAAGGCATTTGTTTTAATCTGGATTTTCAATAAATACAATTTTGTGCAAAACTTTTTGGTTTTCAGGCTTTTATTTGTTCAGTTCTTGATAGCCATGGATTGCCTTTCTACATCACAGTTATGTGTTATTTTTGTATTGATCGATCACACAAAATGCAGGTCAAACACATTAATGTTTGTTTGTACTTCAAAAAAAACACTTTTATTAAGTGGAATCACTTTGTATTTAACAATGAACTTTGGAGAAAGATGTTGAAAATGTATGGCATTTATTCCAAATTATTTTAAGCACATACAACATTGCTATGCATGAAGCACCCCTGCTTCTCTGAAGACCAGATAAAAGTGAGTGCTGGTGTTAACATTTATCTTTCGTGAGCAGGGTACAATTGGAAGACCTTCTTTTTAGCTTTTGAACTTTTGAGCTTATGAGTAAAATGGGGAATTTGGTTGAAAACAAGTGGCTTATTCACTAACCTGACAGAACAAGTGAAAGAAATAAGAGATAAGAAAGAAAAAAAAAACCAACCAACTAAATAACCATAAAAATGAAATGGTACCAAGCAAGAGGATCCACTATGACTCCCAAAAAACTTCCAAAAATTATAAATCCTTATTCATCTCTATTACTTAACACAAAATACTGTCAAAAACTACTGCTAGCTATAGTCAAGATAAGGTAAAGAGCATTTGCATAAAAATCGGTCTAATGGGAATGAGTCTAACCTAGGACACAGCAGCAGGTGTTAGCTCTATCAGATGACCTTCTCCAGTAGCACCTTGGCATGGTTGGACAGATATACTGGTGAAGAATTCACACTCATACTTGTTGGATAGAATGTTTTAGGCTTGGTTTAGGGAGCTGTCATATTTGTGTTTTACAGAAAAAAAACAATAAACCTTTTCCTATTTGCTTCACAAAAATTTTGATACCATACAGGTTTTACAACTCATAATATCAATCCTTTACCTGCACTAACTATGGGACTCAATATGAGAACAGGCAATTTGATTCCTTGGTAGTGATTAAAGGTAGAATGCTAATCACCTCACACTCAAATAAAAGTTATTTAATTACCATGTAATTTAGATGACTATTCTCATCTCAGAAGTTTTTATTGCAAAGTAAACCCTCAAATACCTTAGATACTTTGTTCATGAAACATATCAAACATATTAAATGTATCCAAGACAGGGAGACGTTACCATAGGTTTGGGTAAATCATTTTGTTTTTGTTTTTTATGCCTCAAAGAGCTTTTCATTAACAGCCGACTTTTTGAAGTGTTGCCTATAAAACAGTGAAGCATGGACGAAAGGCTTGACAGTATTGTTCCCCCCTGTGATACTAAACAACAAGCAAATAAAAACTGTTATGACATGCACGATGTTCACTGTGGAAACAATGCAGTAGTGTGGATTTCATCCATCGCTTTTTTCTTAGTTTGTGTCAGTGTGAAATTTGTGGCGTGCATTTAATTGTTTAAATTTTAATAAGAGTAGGAGTAAGTTTGATGTGGTTTCCTAAAGATTTCTTTGCTTAACAAAGTGACATGACAAAATTTGAAACTGAATAAAACAAACAATGTAGAGCCACAAAATATGTAAAGTTAATTTTGTTAATACAGTTTCAGTGTTAAATTTACATTCATTTGAGAACGTGTTAACAACACAATACAGACCAGTGTTGATTGTCGTCACATGCTTATCCAGGAGGAGTGAATGCTGCAATCAAACCCTCAATGTAATATGCTGGGTTTCGTTTGATTAAAAAAGAAAAAAATATATATAATGTATGAATTTACATGATAAACTGAACTTTGCTAAATTGTTTGATAACCAGGATCAACTGAAACATTTATAGATTTGCTTGAGATTTAATTTTTATTAAATTTTTTTTGTCAAGTGCCGATGATTGCATGTTGAGGAATTGGTCCTTTAAAATCACACTGAATTGAATTTAAGAAAGGTTTTTCTCTTATGCCTATGTATATTTGCATTCAGTCAACCTGACTGACAACCACTCTCCAGAGTTCTCCAATGTGTGCATCTGTGTTTAAGCAGCATTAGATTTCGAAGCAACAACACGGAAGGCAGGCAGAAACAAACAAAGATAAACCACCACCCGTAGAGTCCTCCAGTCTGCAGGTCTAAAACTAAACTTAACATAAAAGTGTCCCTATTTCCCGAATGGAAAAAGAAATATTTAGACGAGATGACATTTCAAAAAGAGTTACTGACAACCAGACGCAAGGATCATAAAAAATTCACTTTCCAGCTGCTTTGGCAGATGGGATTCAACAGGCCCAATGCTTAAACAACATGTTGTGTATGCTGTGTTTAAAAGATGGAATATAATAAAGGAGGAGATGCATAATGGTAGGAAAACGGTGCTTACATGATGTTCAATTTACAGCAACAACTTCATCACTCAACTTTTTCAGGGAATCCAAATTGACAATACCTCTGCTGCTTATTTTTTATATTAGCAAACCCAGAAGTAATTCATTATTTATATTCTGCAGACTAGATTGAAAGATTATTTTTTTTAGTTTCGGTCAGACATTTTTACATCAAATAAATCACCACTCATTTTAGTCAAACTGCCAGGACAATTCAATTGACAGGTTTGTGGCAAAAGCAAAGTTTTCAAACATAGCCAATACATTTTAATTAGATAATTTAAGGGTTTCTAGAAACCTAATATAGTAAATCAAATCAATCAATTTAATATAATAAATACCTGCTTTACCTATTACACAAATTCCATCAATACTTAATCATATCTTTGTAGATTTAAGTTGAACTTTAACAATATGCCATCAACATTGTGCAATGCCTCATTAATAATTTAAAGACTCCAGTTCTGGTGCCATAGTGGCCAAATAGATATCATCTATCAAGATACTTCTTGATATCATCTAGTCAAAAAACATTTCCCAGTAGTTTTTTAGCATGACCACATGGACAGCTGTATATGTTAGTTGTGCTTGGACATATACCTTTTGAGGCAGAGCCTTCTGTCCTACTCACTCAACTCCAATGTAAAACCTATTTCACTGTTGACAGTGACACTAGTACTCAACCAGTTTCCAGTTCATGGTAGGCTTAAGTCTCAGTGGTTCCGGAATGTTTTATTCAGTGCCTTTTCATCTGAGCAAAGACACAACTGGGAGCTGCAACCACTCCAAAAAGATAAAACACACATCCCATCAGGTTTTGTACTTAAAAGTTTGGAATTATGCTTTTGCTATTGTCCAACTAAAGTTCTAAAACTTGCTAAGTCTTAAAACTTCCAGTCAAGATTATACGGCAAGCTTGATGAAGGTATTTATCCAAATCTCCTTAATAGTTCAGCATGGTTAAGAGAAAAACATTTTTTAACCTTGTGCATATGATCTTTCTTTCTTTTTTAAATCTTTTATTTAGCATATTGCCAGGATAAGGCAAAACAGTTTAAATGGATAAATGCCTGGTAAAGAACTGAGAAGTATAAGATCCATGCCTATTTTGAATAGATTTAAACAGGACCTACACATATTGAACCATAAACATTAAAATATGGAAAAAAAAATTAATACATAAACTCAAAATCTTCACAAATTTTTTGAATGATTCCAGATTATCGTATGACTAAGCCAGGAACTTTACAACAAAGTGACGAAATAACTTCAGGTGCATTTTCTGCCATAATCGCCACAAAATATTTTCAAATGAAGTTCCTTTCTTCACCTAGAATGGTTACAATGGCTTTGCTATATGTATGTACAATTTAGAGTAAAATCCCATGGAAAAACAAACAAACAATTGATATAGTGTAACAGTGGGTCCAAGAGAATCTAAGACAAATGACAGCGTAGATGACGAGAAAAAAATAACCAAATTCACAAAGACTGAAACTCTTTATGCTACCTGACTGGTGTACCTGAGGGAAAGTTACTTTTTAACCACATACATGACAAGGGTAGTGTGGGATTTCTGCACATGGATGTTTTGACAGCTCGATCACGATACAATCTTACAGCAGTTTAGGCCTGAATATTAAATGCTTTAAAAGGTATCCCAGAGCTATGATTGTATGTTTATGTGTTTTGCCATGATTTTGCGTGTATTTGTAAAAGGGGACTTTGATGAATATCCTCGTAAAAAATATGGAAGCAGTTAGAACATACTAAGTACTTCTGGGCAACATTTCTCGAAAAAAATTAAAAGATGTAGTCAATCATTTACTTTGCATCTCCTGTTAAACACATGAAACTGAACAAGCCTGTTTGCATTTCGGGAAGGAAAATCACAGCATTTTCTTCTTCAATAAACAGAAGTTGTCTTTATGTTCACCCATTGATACATTTTGGCTACAACATTTTTTTTTAATGTTATTTTACATCTCGTAGGATGTTACACAGTCAATACTACAGCTTTAACCAGGGGCGAATACAACCTACAGCGGCCTTGGACTAAATTTAGCCAAATGGTGGTGTCTATCAGAGCCACACAATCTTGGAATAAACTACAAGCTCATATCAGACTGTGAGAACTATCGGACATAAAAAACAAAACAAAAAAAAACAGTAAAACAGTGGTTAAAAACAAACTGGTCCTGTTGTCAAGCATAATTCAAACTATTGTCTGTTTGAACGTTTTTGTTTAGTATTGTAATTAGTCTTTGTGTCTACTGTATGCAATGTGATGAATGTTATATTTTATGGTGCCTGCCTTAGGACAACAGATGCAATTTAACTATTGTGCTAATTCTGGCATATTTATGTTGACATTTTCCAGATATGTTTATTAATATGCATCGTGCTAATTAAATAAACAAATAAATGAAAAAAAAGATAAAGCTGTTTAATGAAAATTATGTTTTTGATATACTGTGGGTCATGTTTTGAGTTTAGAGTCGTGGTTTTAAATATACCTCAAACTCCTTAATCTGTTATTATTTAGAAAGCAGAGGTATACCCACAAGTTAAATAATCAATAGTCAGAAGACTTAATCTCACACTGAGAAATTTATGATACACCTACAAGATTAATAGTAATTATAATTCAATAAAAAAAACAAAAAAACAAACAAAGCTTGAAAGACATGTCATATCTTTCAGAAGAAAAAACAGATTTTTACCAAAACTGAAGATTAGAGAATATTTGTTCTTACATGCTCTATTTCAAAGAAATAACACGTTGGTGGCATTTAAAACACATCAAAAATGATATTTCTATTTTATTTACATAATTACATCTGGCTGCTGACCACTGTTACTCTTGACTCCACCAAATTCTGCAAGTAAATTTTATTTTGTTATTCATATGGATCTAACACACAATGCCCATGTCATGGCACTCGAAACATGAAACAAAGAAAACATAATCATTATTCAACAAACAATGCCTGAATAGTAATCAAACTCTGTAGTAAAGTTTATGTCAAAATTAATATTGGCCAATAATTTGTTCTAGGAGACAGACAGATGTAAACACTTAAAGGAAGGGGTAAGGGTATCATCTTGAGCACATGCGCAGATATGCTAGATAATGAGTTCTGCATTGCTATAAATCTTCACATAATGCTGAATGTAAATCACCAGTAAAAGTGTTTTTGGATCAAATGTCTTATTTTGCATTCACAACTTTATTTTTATCTTAAATCTTACCCGGGCCTAGTTGCATTGCCCAGCTGGGTAACCATTACATAAATCGGCCATTTAAAAGAGTTTAGTACCTCATCTGTGTTATCTGTAGTGGGTTGACTTTAACAAATAACTTAAAACCCACAATGGCTGCCTATTCCTTGGTATTGCATTGTCACATAGGATAATATTCTCTGGTGTATGGTTATTGTTTTTGCTCTCATCTGTAAAGTGATCTTGAAAGTATTAGTATTAACATGCGGTAGCCTTGTATCGGTGAACATTTTAAGTATCAAATTCACCACAAGCAAATAAAATTTTTCCAGACAAGCAATAAGGTGCTAATGTTGTTGGCACAAAAAAAGAAAAAACATAACAAAGCAACAAAATAAAATAGGAAAACTGTATCAAATGTTGGAATCCTCTGTGATTCATACATTGTATTGCAACCTCATTGGAGCAAAGCTTTGTTTTCACCTTTGTCATTTGTTTAACACAATATGTTTTTGCTGTGATCTCTCATGATACTTTAAGAGTGTGTACAGTATAATTGTGTCCATGGATGGGGACGGAAGTGCACCTGAAAGGCGGAACAGTATTGTGGTTATTGTTATATGGTGATTGTGTACTGTACTGTGTTGTATGTGAGATGAGTGTGTCGTGTTAATTGTTAATTGATACTCTGTAACCCTGGCAAAACAATTTCCTCCGGGATCATTAAAGTCTATCTTATCTTATCTTATCTTATTTAACCCATCTTTTTGAGAGACCACCCTACTTGCATCTAAAGTGCAACTGCCTCCGGATTCCCAGTGAGCCGGTTTGTGTGCTGGCGCTCCATTACACTACACCTACGCAGACAGTGAAAGCAGTTGCAGGATTATAAATGAAAGGAGTGGTGGGAAGGAAACTCAGAAAAATACAGGCTGGAATTGTACTTCTTTGTAGTAACATCTTCTAATAGAAATGTGGGTGAACCAAGAGAAAAGAACCAGATATGTTCTCTTTATTACTCTTTGATTTTTTTTTTTCCGGAAAATACAATCTAAGTTTAATCAGGCAAACTTCAACAGATATACTCCACAGCTTATGAGTTAGACAGACTGACACTTCAACTCATCGGGTTTGCATCACTTTGTGTTCGTATTTCCTCATTTTTCACCAGCGCAACACATACATGTACAAAGCTCAAAGATATAATATAATCCCTTTATTCTACTCTTCCGTATCCAGTGAGAAAACACCAGCGAACACACCCCTGGTGGGCATCGATTTAGCAACAACTGTCTCTAATGTAAGTCAGCAGCACAGGGTGATGTGAAAAGATCAAAAGATCCCCTCGGGTCTTGATGGAAGTCCTCTTACTATGCTCTGTTTGTTTTGACCCATCTAGTCCCTGTCAACAGAGCGCATAAAATGTGAAGGAAGCTGTGACATAGAACATAAGTTAGATTTCAATATAATGTGACACATACTCCCAATTTTCTTCAAAGTGGGAAAAATCATACCAATACAGTAAGTCATATTTTTTCTATTTAGAAGTTGTAATATGCAAAATAAACATAGCTTTTTGCCTACAAATCTAAGAGTAAAAGGTTTGAAATTGAAATTGTGAAAAACGAAACCAGAAGATGATGTCTTATCACTATGGACAGTAACAAGCCAAAACAGAACTATGAAAGAACTCACAAAATGAACTAATTTAAAATTAATACTGCTAAAATAAAATATTAAATGATTTTCACTGCTTTTATCCCACTTTAGGAGCTGTACAGCAAATTCATGTTTATAGACGAGCTTAATTTTAAAAGCAGAATCAAAAAAATTTATATGCTTTATTTATTCTAGCAAAAAAACTGGGAATGGGTTTTCAAACCATAAGAGTTACTGAAAAAAAAGGTTAAAAAAAATTGTAAGCTCATTCCAATCTTACTTAAACAGAAACCCCTGCTCTAACATGCTCTAAATCAAATGGCTGAATTCAGTCATCAGTAGTTATTCAACTCTGTAGAGGCCTGGTAACAAGCAGCTCATTTGATTTATGTGTTGGACTTGGCCAAACCTGCACTAAGGCATCCATTGTGATTACAGTGGTTTAGGATTTTGACAGTATAAAGACAGAGGAAAATGTAAAATATACATTCATAAAAAAATGACAAGAGGACTTTAGAACTTAACTGTAACTTAAATCACTCTTGTTTGGCAAGAGGTGTCCTAAAATTAGACCACTTTTGCTCCCACATACATTTACACATCATAGTAATGAAATGGAAGATTGAAAATTGGAAACACATATCAAAGAGTTTGGAAAAAAAATAAAAAGTCAGTGTGCTTCAACTATACAAGACTTTAAACTATAAGTGTGCCACAAAGACCTCCAGATATATTGGCATCACAGGTATGATTAAAAAAACCTAGTAAACTAAATTAATCTATCACAAATAACATTTTGCAGAGGTTCTCCAAAAGTGTGTTCTCACCTCGTTTTACCATTTTACCAATGAACATAGTGGATAAACATACCATTTATCCTGTTTGAGAAAGCTTATCCTGTTTGATAAAACTTATAGTTACGAAGAGGTAGAGAAGACAGCCTAATCCGGTTGGCGGAATAACTCAGTCTAGACAGATGGTTCTCCTTGCTCTACCTTCTTTATGTCTCACTCTACAGGGATAGGTTATTTAAGTTATTTCTATAATTATGCTGCTATAGTCGTAGGCTGCTGGAGGACAATCTGACCCCTTCTCACTCTGCTACTTTCTTCCTTTGTCCAATCTGCTTTAGTTGTCATTATACCAACCTTGTTAACCTTTTGTTTTCTCTTAGTGTTCTTCTCTCCATAGTAGCTACACCTGGTCTGGCGTTATGTTGGCTGAGACAGCTTCTTGGATGAGAACATGGGCTGAGATGCTGTCCGGGAACTTCTACAACTGCTGCTATAAAACTCTTTTGTTTTCAGTATCCTCCGCATCTATTTAAATTTTCTGTCTCTTCAAACCGCTAGTCGGTTGTGGCAGAAGGCTGCTTGTACTGAGCCAGGTTCTGCTGGGGGTTTCTTCCTGTTAAAGGGGAGTTTTTCGTCTCCAATGTTGCTATGCATACTCAGTATGAGGGATTGTTGTAAAGTCAACAACACAAGCCATTGTTTCGGTCTGCTGATTTCGGAGGATTGAATGTTGCAAGTCAATGACTCGATGCAATCTGCTCGGTTTCCTTAGATTGGAAAGTTTTTCAAACGGATTTGTAATGACGTATCTATGATTTGAATTGATTTTAACTTTAAAGTGCCTTGAGGTGACATTTGTTGTAAATTGGCACTGTATACAGTAAATAAACTGATTCTTGTTGATTCATTGGATCCAATTACAGTTAGTTCAGATATTTCAATTTATATTCTTTAGATATCAACAACTTTAGTATAAACCCACGTCTACGCTAACTTAACAGGGATTTTGTTGCGTGCCTTTCCCATTTAAAGGAGTTGCAAGAAAAAAAAGGTAATGTTAATGGGCTTGTTATATCATATTCTTGTATCTTTTACTTCAGAGGGGAACGTACCTAATTAACTCAAAATACTTAAAAAATTATCTACAAATATAGAAAATTATTTAATTTGAGAAGTGTATACCATGTATTTACAAAAACCATGTTGGGTTAGTTCCATAACTAATTAAAACAAGGACAAACTAACAAAAAAAAACAACAACACCCTATTTACAAAAAGCCATCCCCAGATATAAATTAATAATTTTGCCCCACACACATCACACAGCAGACAAACACCAATCTTTACTGTGTTCTTAAACAAATGCAATTTCACATTAACATAAATTAAAGGCAGATAAACTTTCTTAAGAGGCCCCCTCTAACTAAATGTAATAAAGAACCTCTCCTCCTGGATTCATGTTTTATTCAACATTTGGATATGCTCAATTAGGAGGCTCTAATTAACATTAGCTGTTCTCAAACTATAGCTACTGAAGGGAAGAGCAAAGGAGAAGGATTGGAAAGTGGAGGAGGGTGGTTGTAAGGATTAATCTATTTTCATAATAACACATTAAATGAACATCGAATTAATTCATATTTGTGTGTCATTCAGTCTAGTTTATGTATATTGAGCATTTAACTCTTAAAGTCTTAAAATATAGACTTTTGTGACGTACTAAAGAAAAAGTAGGAAAAAGTGGATAGTGCAAAAATTGAGAAATTTGTGATTTTCATTTTTTTGCTAATTATACTAGTTGAGTTCATATTGAAACAAAACCCCGCTTAGTATTTCTATATCATCATACTTTAATGACTGTGATTTTCAGTGTTGGGGTGCCCTGCTGTTAACCTAAAATAAAATAAATATTCATTTTTGGCTTTCCGCAGGCTGCAAGAAAATAAAGATTGTCTAACATGTTATATTCAGTATTATCTTCCATCTATCCCTCAGATTGTGGGGTAGTTTGTGATGTTCACGAACAATCCTATTAATTAAAACACCTCTTTCCCCTAAATGACAGAACTGAAGTCTCAGTTAGTGATCTAAGTTAGAGACAAATAACTGAGGGGTACTTTAAAAATGACCAACGATATGTTAACAAGCAGCGCTTTGCATGATGCGAATTGTATGCAGCAATATCCTATTACCATTAAATTTCTAATATAATTTCAGAAGGATTAAAGAGGATGTAGTTTATTTTTAACAAGACCATATGCAAATATGGACAAAAATATCTCAGACATTTGATTTTGCAAATTGCACATCAAGATGGGAATTTAAACCCTTAACATTACAGCAGAAAAAACTATCAATTTACAGCCGTACTTAGTTCTTTGTGGCCTGTGCAGTCAACCTTTATGAGAGAGATCACTTAACACAAGTCTTCTACTCATGTCACATTTATTTTAATATTAAAACTCATTCCTACATCTCTAAATGAGAGATCAAAAGAAAATGTTGGCAGGTAATTATACAAGCAGGACTGCCATATCACCTCATATACAGCCAAACCACATGAAGCACAAAATCAATTATCATTATGAATTCCATGAAATTTTAAATAGTTTTATTAACCAGTCTACAATAATAGACAGAAGCTAACATAGGTCAGAGAGATGAAAGGCATTAGAAAGAATATATGATGTATGTTTCGCCTCTATGTCAGATCGATCAAAATAGGGTGTCGTTGCAAAGAAAGTAAAACAATAACAAAGGCATTTATTTTAATACACTGGACACAATGCATGGGGGTAAAAAAGCAAAATCAGGTTGGGTAACATGTTTTTCCCCCAAAATGGCTGTTTTTTAACTGATTTTTGTCACCAGCTCTCTAAAATGACCTAATTTCAATGCGTAATGACGGAAGATGTTATATGACAACGACATCAGCGCTGTTCATGAAAGCTGGGTCAAAAGTTCTCCCATAAATATTTTCTAAATACTATGGGAGGTACAAACAAAATTTTTCAATCCAGTCAAGTTTTTTTAATGCTTTTAGAGCCTGCATGGCCTTTCACAATCCATATGTTATAACTATATAACTGTTTAGGTGCCAAAGAGTTTAATGTGTAGATCATTGCTACACTTTTTCTCCCCTCAGGCCTCCACACTAGCTTCTTGTTGCTCAAAGAATAGACTTTGAAACAGCTTTGCTTGTGTACAAGTGTCTTCATGATCTAGTGCCACAGTACATCTGAGGAATATTAGAGCTATATGAATCAGCTCAAGCTGGGAGATGCTCAGGTAGTAATTCTCTTGCTAGTGCCCAGAATCAGACTAAACAAGGTGAGACTACGTTTTATTGTTATCCTTTGCAAATCTTCCTCAAGTTGTGAGACAGGACTTCAGTCTGACAATATTTAAACCCAAATGAAAACAGTCCTTTTTAGCCGTCCATATGACAGCTAATTGGATTCCCTCTGTACCTATTACTTTTAATTTACTAGTCAATGGTTAATTTGTTCTCTATTTCTATTTATACTGTTACTTTTAATTTCATTTTTTTATCCTTTTGGAAAGCACTTTGAATTGTGTTGTAGATGAAATGTGCTATACAGATACGTTTCCCTTGCCTTGTAAAGTCTCCTTTATAACAAAGACTAATACCAGATACTGACCTGCAGCACACTCCTTCTCATCTGCTCCGTTTTCACAGTCCCTCTCTCCGTCGCATCGCCACGATAAAGAAACACATTTGCTGGCAACCCCTCCACAATCAAACTTCTCAGGAGGACAAGTCTGTCGGCCTGTTGTAAAAAGATGAAGACAGAGGGAATGACAGAGAAGGGAAACATAAGAGAAAGGAGGAGAAAATGGGAATAGAGAAAGAAGACGGGTAAGGCAAAAATGGGACGGGAAATGGGGAGAGAAGGGACAGCCAGTCAATGAAACAGTTTGATAACTTAGTTATCTTGTTGCTCAAATCGATTTCTTCTCAAAGGCCTGCAATTACGAGACACAAAGCGAAAGTACAACACTGTCACAGTAGGCACAAAGCTGAGAAAACCACACAAATGTACAAAGATGAAAAACAACAACAACAACAAGAAAACACTGTAAGTCAGAAGAAAAACAAGCGGTATTATGTCCAAATTTAGTTGTGAATAAAATGTCAAGGGCTTCTTTACCATCAACAACCCAATAAATTTCTTTCACAAATTGCTGAAATGTAAGGTAAAAAAAAGAAGCAAAAATAAAGAAAAGATGTAATCAATACAATTCATATATTCATATGTATACACAATCTGTATAAACCCTCAAGTTGGCTATTACAAAATAGTAAAATGAACTGGAAGTAACAGTACATTAAACTTTGTGCCATAAAACACAGCGCATGTGAGTAAGAACAAAGTCCCTCAAGGTAAAAACCCATTATAGTACAAGCCATTGTTCGTCCATGGGGGCTGGTAAAAATGAAAAATACAGCATTCTTGTACATCAAATTTACACTGAGTCCCCACAACAAATCCCTGTCCTTTTTTCTTCTCAAATTGGGTATACTTACACAAGCGCACACGGTCTAACATTAAAGAGCCTCCTGCCCCAGATCACATTACACGCCTGTGTCAAACCCAACTCCATCAATTACACATATTTGACCACCGGCATGCTTCCTGGCAGCACGGCTGTGTTTGTGTGTTGCAGCCACAAATCAATAGTGCTTCTGGTACTTTGCCATTACAGACTCATTCCTTTTTTTATTCATCTCATATTTCTTTTTTTCCCCATTTTGATTTTCACCGGCACTTTTTCATCTCGTACCATTCAAATGTTGCTGGCCATAAAGGAAGCCAGAAAGTTTAGGCATTGCCGGTGTTTGTAGCTTTTTATTAAAGTCTTTATCATTGCATTAAAAGTTCTACCTCTAAACTGATTATGTGTAGTTTCCAAAAGTTCAGGCTTTGGGGGTCAGAAACTAGATCATACTCTTTTGTTTTTCTTACTTAGCTAATTATATTTGTGAATTTTCCGACTTTACTCTTGTTTGCTGCTTAGTCATCTTATTGATCTTAGTGAGCTCTTTTAAATGAATAAGGAACTCCAGTTTCTCCTTTAAAAAAGTATAATTTGCCCATAAAAAATAAAATCCCTGTCTAAAATGTATGAGCACAAGTGCAATATAAGCACTGTGAGGGTTTCACGTCGATGACAATGAGAATATGAATGTACATTTATAAACGTATAACCTCGAAGAAGCTTGAGTGCTAAATATAAAGTAATGAATATGAAAATAAAGATGTACTTCAGGGGGAGAGTGTTAATAAAAGAGCCACAAACCCATCACTAATTGGTTGCTGCTGTTTTGAAACCTTGAGTCTTTGGACTTTACCATGTTGGCAAGGTGGTAGAGATGGTGTCTGATGCTTTAAACTTACGTAGAAATACTTCCTGTGTTCAGGAAAATCACATAGATATAATAGTTCATTTAAATGAAGTAACTCAGACGTAAACAACTTAACTTCAGGGAAAAAAATGTAACACGCTAATTTGGTACTTCAAGAAACTTATTTTGACTCTTCAGGCTGCAGTTGGTAAAAAGTTTGGTTTGCAGAAAGACGAATCCTGTCAAGTTAACTGATCTCTTTAAATTACCCTTAGTTGTGAGTGTTTGTCCTGTTAGTGCTTTTGTTGCCCTGGGATGGACTCGCAACGAGTCTGGGCCTTACTCTGCCTCAATGATTGCTAGAAGCACCATGTTCTGTTTTTTGGGCTTTTAGATTTTGTTCCATTTAATGATTATCGTCCTTGTCCTCAATGATTTGTAACTACTTGGAGCTTCACGTAATTAGTTAACTTCTTCAGCCTGTTTGTTTGTTCTGTTCCTAAGCAGTTTTCTATCACCTGATTTACCTCACCTACAGCCAATGCCATCATATTTTCTTTTTCCTCTGTGTACATACTATTCTGTGGTTTCATTGTGTTTTACTCATTCCTCTAATCCCTACTGAATAAAACACTCTATGATCTTCCCAAGCTTTATTTATTTTTTTGTTCTAGTTCAAACCAAAAAATAATAACACATGGTGATCTTTAACCAAAAACTGTTTTAGGTGAAAAAGTCTAATACAATATCATATTTGTATGCACACCTTGTGTTCCCTGTAGAAGAGGAGAATTTGGCCCATTTTACCAAGCTTTATCTCTGAAAACTTAGTTATTGCTCTTCTGAAGGTAAAATCCATATCTCAAATTGTAGCCTACCATGGGATGAGGGACGTTTAGGTTACTCTTTGGAGACGTCTGAGGCCAAGTCATTTAGTCTGAAGAGTTGAGAAAGACATTGTGTACTCAACTAGGTTGGTTGAGAACACAAAGCAGCCATTCCAAGATGGTTTCGGCATTTCACATTAATGCATGTATTCAAGGCTTGGGCAAGTAGTGTGGATGCAAAGTTTATTTTTTGTTTGTGTGCACAAACTTAACAAAAAAAGCTAATAATCAAATGGGAAAACCGACATATGGGCTGTATTGTGCAAAAGCCTCATGGATTACGGTCAAAGCTAAACATAATTCCAAAATTCATAAATGTGTCATAAATTATAACAATTTATAGTTGATTTAAAGCTCTGTTTACCATTCAGCTGGGGGACAACTGTATCTGATGGGATAATATTCCTTAATATAAATATAAGTTTTCCTAAAAATCTTTCTCAGTAATTTGTCAAAAGCAATAATATTGCTTCAGCTGATGGGCCTTTTTATTACCCTATTCTGAATCTCTTCATGAGTGCTTGTTTAAGGCAGCACAGCCTAACACCCTCTCTGTATTACTGCATAAGTCTTTTACAAGTCCTTACAAAGAAAACATCCTTTGGGAGGATCCACTAAATATCTGACTGACAGCTGTGTTAAAAGGAAGTAATTTGTCTGACTGGCCCTGGGCCTTAGGCGTCTGGAAGGGACAGTCATAGAAGAGCTGCCTATCAAAAAAAAAAAAGAGTGGGAACAACGGAGAGGTCTGCTGACATTGATTATGACTAAATAAATTACACAATTTTCATTCAAAGTGTTATAACACGCACATGATAAAAAAAGACTATTAAAATTTCCAAATATAAACCATTTAGGCTTTTATCTACAACTACTTTAAAGTCTGTTATTCTTCTAGCTTTTTGCAGTCAAATCAGACAATAGGAGCTTTAAGCATAACCAATACAATTTATAGACATCAATATAAATTATATTGAGGGAAAATGCTACGTTTTACACCACCTATTTAAAGCTTTATGAGAGTTTATTATTTAGAAGAGATTCCGGAATCCAAACATGACAACTATGGAGTCACCTTTATCACCTAAGTAAAGGTAGGTGGTCTTTTACACTGTGTGTATCGGTGTTTTTTGCCAATTGCCAATCTCCAATTAAATGCCATTTCATTGTCAGACAAGAGTGAAATTTATACCAATTTTGCTCTGTTTTCTACAAATATACTCAACATTTTTTATGTAGACTTTGTTTTGTTTAAGGTGATAAAGGTGACTCCATAGTTGTCATGTTTGGATTCCGGAATCTCTTCTAAATAATAAACTCTCATAAAGCTTTATATATATATATATATATATATATATATATATATATATATATATATATATATATATATATATAATCAACATTCTATTTACATGTAGAGGAATGGGTAGCTATCCTCTTTCTTTTAAACATTTAATATATTGGCTTATTTTAGAGATAACATTGTTATTCAAAAGTGTGGAAAAGTTCTCTGCAGTAGATATCAAAAACCATTAGTTGTTTTGTTTTTTCAAGAGGTCCTGCATGTTTGACTTGTAATGAAATAAAAATGCTGAAAATATATAAATAAACATGACCTAATCAAATGTTTGTTTTTGGTCATTTCGTAATTTTATACTGGAATCTATGCTGATTTCCCTCGTTTCAGGGTCAAAATAAAGACAAACAAACAAAAAACATTAAAGGTATAGGAGAGGATCGTTTCAGTAGAAAAATTTCAATGGAAAATCCCATTGAAAATGACAGCCAATCAAAAACGACCGGTGGTGAAAAATAACTGGCTGTCAATGCGGAAATAAAATTTATGCGATGACGTATATCACTACTGTCCCCACCCACCCGACCCGTACAACGCGCGCTCATGTTTGAATTCGCGCATGCGCAGATTGTTGTTTAGGAAGTAAAACGGGATGGACAAGATGCATCATTCACAATTGATGAGAGGTTCTCCCCGTACTGCAGCGAAAATGGAAGCTTGCAAGAGAAAAACCGTGTTCGAAGTCGCTGAGAAAAAAAGAAAGATGGCTGCAGAGATTAACAAAACATGAGTTTGTCTTGGAGATTCCTGTTTTGTGTGGTGGCTGGTATTGAAAGCCAAAAAGGGATTCGGCGATCAACTCGTCGCGGAGTTTCTGCTAGACAGGTAATGTGCTTATACGTGCTCATTTAGAAGGATTTGTGTTGATTTGACACAAATGTTGTAATCGCTATGCAGGGTCCATCAGAAAACGCTAGCTGTGCAGCCTTTAAGTGGAATTACTACCCAATGGCGTGATTATTTATCACTGATAATCATTAATTACTGTCAAATGTTCTTGTACAAGCGTTTTCCTAAACAAATAACTTTTTGGTAGCTATTGCATTGCTGTAAAAGCAATCAATTCTGTAATAAGTCCGATGCGGCGCCAGAGGCTGTGGTCCCGCAGATGTAAATAGAATGCATGTGCTGAGGACGTGCGCGCTCCCAAAATCAGGGGGCGTTACTGGAGATGAGGTGGCGCATGCGCAGTGTTGCGAAAATGAGAATGAGCTGAAAGTCCTCTCCTATACCTTTAAACAGATGCTGCTTGATGCTGATTTTTAATTTCGTTCAACAAACACCAGTGTAACTGGGAATACACTTGTTATTCACTTCACACACTCCGCCTAAGTGTCTATTATGGCAGGGTATACGAGTGGACTGAATAAGGCGCTCTATGCTAATGAACCTTTGATTAACTACGTTCTTAAATTTTCTTCAAAAGGAGGGATGATCTTGCATTGTTGCACACAGCTGCCTTCTCTATCAAACTGCTTGGCTGGCATGAAGCTACCCTCCTTTGTGATTTATTAGGAGAGTTCAATGCTCTAGATGCTAATGCTGACTTAATTTAATAATTATGAGTTATGTCTTTAAGAGTGAGTCAGCTTGTCACATGGAAAACCACCAACACAAACACACGAGGGAGGGTAAGTGATAGAAGGACACATGATGAATGTGAAATGCAAACAGTCTAGACTACGTTGGTCGCAAAGATTACAGTGCATGACTTGCAGTTGCATGACATTTCTGCATGGTATTGAGAATTCATTGCATTATGTTCAAAGAAAAACCTATTTCCATCCACATTGCTCATAGCAATGTTTTGATTGATGAGGTTTTCCCGCTTTAATGTCTTTATGCAAAATACCTACTGTCTTTCTCTGTGTTGATGGAACATTAAGAATTACGGAATACTCACTGCGATGTTGTGAATATTAATTGGGCTTGGAAACACTTTAAAGGAGAAAGTGATTCACATGGGCTGTTGTTTTTTTGGTATAAAAAGGTATAGGAAAACTTAGGTATGATGATATATGTAATAAAAAACTAAAAAAATTACAAATGACATCTGGAATAATGTAAAGAAAAGGTAAATTAACACGAGAAATTCTAATTCATGAGAGTAAGTGCCCTTATCGCTTGCACAAGTTTGACAGATCATCAATTAAATCTGACTTACAGGGGATTCATAAGAGCTGATCATGTGTGAAAT
This sequence comes from Orestias chungarensis, assembly GCA_032876305.1. Taxonomy (NCBI): domain Eukaryota; kingdom Metazoa; phylum Chordata; class Actinopteri; order Cyprinodontiformes; family Cyprinodontidae; genus Orestias; species Orestias chungarensis. The sequence continues at coordinate 2,792,535 of JAVLVB010000946.1, forward strand.
AGGATAATTAAGCTGAATCTTCAGTTGAGAGCTGGCTCAATAAATTGGTAAGTGGCTGCTTGAGAACAATATAGTTGAGCAGTAAAAACAGGGCAGAGGCTTTGTCTGACTCTATGAGCAGCAATGTACTTGCCCTTCATATTGGCTCAGTCTGTTGCAAGCAAGGCAAGGGGAATATAAAATGTTATTTCAATCAAATCTATACAACATTACGATCATTAACATAACTTAATATTCAACTTAAGCCTCATTTATGTTCTCAATTGCAAAAGTTCACATGGATTCCTGTATACAATATAGACCCAAAAAGTGTGTACAGAAAATGTGTCTAGATATGAATAAGGGATATTAGCGTTAAACAAAAGTACATGTGTAGGTGTGTCAGCAAAACAGCTTTGACAATTTTTTTCTTTGGATAAAATCTAGATGTATTGTAGTTTTATGATCTAAAAAATTGTGAACAAAAGTTACGTTTTTAAACTGATTTCTGTAAATGGCTGTTGGCTATCCCGGTGTAGATCAGTAATCTTTTTTCTAGAAGAGACTTTCACTGTATTAGGGGGGAAGAACAGCAAAAATGGCCAAAATCAACATTTTTAGGACCTCATCAATCTACTGAAACCGAGGTGGATCAACTATGATTCCCCAAAAACAATTTTATTGTATTGGATGTGGGTGAAATACTGCACTGACTATGCAAATTACCTGTGAACTACACATGGAATTATACATTTTTTCTTCATGAATTACGTTCTTTTTTTGTAACAAAGCTAAGAAAAGTTACTGATATACTTGCTATACCTTGCTACATCACAAGTATGTATCTATATTGTGTCACATTCAATTGAAATAGATGTAACCTGCTTTCTCAAAACAAAACAACATCAAATCATAGACACATATGTATTTATTTATGTATTTAAGTATAGTATGAGTATATATTATTGTAGTTTATTCTTTTTATTCTTTTATTCTGTTATTCATTCTTTTTAGGATTTTTTCAGAGATCCTATGTTCCTAGATGCTATGGAACTTTATGGATTAGTAGTTGGGATTAAAAAAAACTTCCAAATAATTTTATGATGACTTGATGGTACACCGTGTATAGAAATACATGCAACTAAGTATTGACTCCAAATGTGCAAAATAAAGTATCAATAAATATGTATTCTATCTGAATTAATACGTATGGATAGCTTATACACATACTAGATCTAATACAAGTTGTTAGTCACGGACTGGGTTGGTAAGAGGACATTGAAGAGTTTTAGAATGTTTGACAATGACATGCAAAAAGCTTGTTTTCTAGACCAAAGAGTTCCTAAAATATCCTATTCCTTTTCAATCTTAAACACACCAAATCACAAGGGTCAGTGAAATAAATTAAACAAGTGAATCTAGCAGAATACATCTTATTGTAGGTTCAGTGGTAGTTCACAGTGTTAGAACAGGCTAAAAAGGAATAAAAGCATGCTCTGGCAAGCACACTTCATTGACACAATTTCTTCACATGAGTAAATTGGTGACAGAATAGCTGTGAGCACATGTGGATTTGCACATTCAGTTGCTTAATTACAGTATGCATGAGCTAAAATGTGTTCAAAGAACTGTAAGTGTTGCAGTGGTTACATGCTATTTACTATGCATGAGCAAGTGTGTTTGGGCAGTTGTAGAAAAAAACAATTGGGACGTGTTTAGGTTCAAACACATTAGTTCACAGATCCCCATGCACACCAACTGGAGCATAACATGTCATTCAACCGGAAGTTAGTTATGGGAAGTAGGCTCAACGTTTAAAATCATGGCTATTAAAACTGAAGTTTGGTTTAGCTTTTTAGCATATTGGGTTTGAATATAAATGAAGATGACATTATTTTTGACACTCTCAGTCTTGACTGGAAAGCAGCCATACCACCACCTCTATGTGAGGTCCAACAAACGTAAAATCTAATTTACACGTAGGGCACTTAATGTCAAATCACAACCTAAGTGAAGGTTAGTTTCGTTGGCTTTGATTAGAATTCTGACTCCAATTATTGTAGCCTTGTGGCCCAGAGACACAAAGTGTGTTAAAGAAAGATCAAAGTCAAGTTAAAGGGGGGAGGAAAACAATGATGAAGAGCAAGTGGAGCGACTGAAAATAAGTCAGTTTTCAATTCAGTTTAGTTTATTCCTAGAACGCCAATTGACAACTTCACAAGAAGAAGACTTTCAGTTCATCCAGACATTAACTCTAATCGATGCTAATTATCAATCAATACATCAAGTTTAGTTTAATATTTCAATTAGTTTAAAAAGCTTTCAATCCAACAAAACCCAGTAGATTGTATTGATTCATCGACTTGCAGTATTCTTTTTTTCTGGAAGACCATGTTGAGACAGGATATAATAATTTGCAATCTGTTGTTGACTTTACATTAATCACTCATTCTGAGTATGCATGTACTGTCAGTGGAGAGGAAAACTAAAAATAAAACAAGAACAGCAACTACAGAGTCTGACTTTTTTTTGTGGAAAAGTTACTTATCGAAAACACTACGTTTTGTGACCTACAGTACTACTACAGTAACCAGATGTCATTAGCGCCGCAATGAACCACAACGTTGCTGTATGTATATTTATCCTTAGCTAGCAGTTTTGTGTACGATTTTACGTCATAAAGTCATAAGTTCCGAAAAAATTAATCAATTAAAGAGAGTCTGAAATGCAAACAGATCCACAGTTCAACACCAGTATGTGACACCAATAGGTACCACTGTAACAACTTAGAACAATCGCAAACATCATGCATGGAATATCAGTGGTGATTGACTAATAAGAATCATCATTGCTTTGAAAGAAATATTGCAATCTGTGACAACAAGTGTCAAGCTCTGAGGTCAAACTGCTACAGAATATGCAACCAGCTGAGCATGGTAAAAATGTATTTTAAGAGGTTGTTTTCTGAGAGTTGTGTGTGGAGGCAGGAGGCACTGTGACAGCATGACATCCACACCCTGTTTATAAGAACAGATAAAAGCAAGGACCAAAAATATCAAGCTCAAGAAAAAAAAATAAACAGAGCTGTTTCTCCTTCTCAAAATACTCCAACACATGATATTCACGTCTGTTGTAAAAAAAAATTTAAAAAAATAAAAAACGGACAAAATTTGGCAAAAGCAACTTTCTAAAAGATGACTCTATTGACTTCCTCTATCACTTTCTCATGATTTTTCTCCCAATCTCTAAATTGTGTTCAGACAGAATGAGCATGAAAGACTCAAAAAATGATATATTAATAAGATTAAAGGTCAAATATACAAAATGTAAAATTTTTACCAGTCTATATGATGTCCTATTCTAATTTTGTTCCCTTTCACAGCAGTATTTTCAGCAAAGACAAGAGTTTTGATACATGTTAATCATATACTTTAAAGTGGTATTTTGCAAAAAGGTTGTACAATAATGTAAAACCTTTGCCAGGTTGATATTATACTTAGTATGTTTCTTTGAGAGGAGATTTTTCCATACACTGTATAAAAAATACACAGCAATTATTGCTATCCTACACAGAATCAGACTTGAGTGTTTCTGATTTAGGTCAGTCAGGATTAACAAAAATATTTTGCTTTGCTTAATGCTAGATTAAACTGCAAAACATTTTAACTCCTTGTTCACATGTAGAGAAATATCTGGGATGATGAATGATTTGGCGTTTCATCAACACAAAATTATTTATGTATTTATTATATTTTTATGAAAACCCAGACTAAAGGTAGAGTTTTGAAAAAAGTATTACACATCGTACAAATATATATTTTTTCGTATCCCGCACATCCACCTGCAAAAAACTTAGGCGAAACTGACTGTACAAATGCAACTATTCATATTGTTTGGACTGTTCATGTTTTTTTGTTTTTTTTTATTGTTACACAGGAAATGTCATTTAACACAGGAGGTAATAGTTGTTTTGAAGGATTCTAGTTGGCTGGTAAAGGTTTTACTTTTGTGCTGCACTTCCCCCTATGCATTTAGCATGTTTAATATAACTCTATGGTATGGGTATATCTGTTTAAACCATATGTCAAGTGTGTTTATTATCTCTTCAAAAGATTATTTCTAAAATTGTTGAGAATTGTTGTTTTCTGATACTACTGCTGAGTTACGTTTAAAGGCTCACAAACACCTTTTCAGCTCCTCCAACATTTATGGATGAACTTAAGAAGTGGGTAAACAAAACAAAAACAGTTTATTGTACATTTACATGTTTCATAGAAGCTTATGATTTTTGTTTATATTTTGTCATTATTTTTTTTGTCTATTTAAGTTTAATAGTGTTCCTTTGGGTGCATTTTGATCACTGATTTCCAGGATAAAAGTGCAAGAAAGACAAATACAGGTAGGGAGAACAAGAGACAGGCCACCTGGGAAATTATGGCTGGGTCTAAGACTGCCTCAGGCATGAAATTGAAGCCGTCCAACAATGAAACTCAGTGAAACCTTCCTACTCGTAGTCCAAAATAATTAACTATCACAACCTTCTGCCACCCTGCTGTAATACACTGACCTGCTTATAGTCGCTGTCACCCGGGCAAATCCGCATCCACTCCACTACTTTGCAGCAGGTGGAACTGATATAGGGGACAAAAAGTGTATGTGTGTGTGTTGGGGGGTTCAAGTTCAAGTTTCAACATTGAAGGTAAAGCGGACTCTGCGGCAGTAACAGACTTTGACAAAACTGAACAGCTGAGCGTACCAAGAAAATTCAAAAATAATTCCCCCCTATTTATCTGTCCACAAAAGGAGTCATGGAAATCTATTTAGTACTAAGTAAATGAGAAAGCGAAAAGGCTGAAACAGATGGTAGATGGTATGGATTTTGATATCATCAAACCTCTTAAAATTGAATTTCACTTTACAAAATACTTACACATACTCAAGTTATTGCTTGTGATGTTTGGTTTCAGTTAATTTTGAGGGCTGTAAGAAAAACATGTATCCTTTATTAAATCGTCAAATTTAAACATAAAAATTTAGCAACAATTTAAAAAAAGGTCATAAAAGAGCCTTACAAACCCTTCAATATCGGTGATCTAAACATGTGTTTTCACTCCACTACGGAAAAAAATGACAAAACGATCATATATATTCCCTACAATACCCAGCAAGTTAATAATAAAAAGAAACGGTCTTGACCCCTTGGTTTCAGCGAATTATTGTCCGATTTCTAAATGACCACTGGTTTCCAAGATTTTAGAGAAATGTGTCCTTGGCCAACTACATCCGTTTTTAGACACAAATGACATTTTAGACCAGTTCCAGTCAGGCTATAAAGCCTTCCATAGCGTGAGTCTGCACTTCTTAAGGTTTTTAATGACCTGCTTTTAATGACTGACTGATTCTGGTAGCTCGGCCATTTTAGTGCTCTTAGATCTCACCGCTGCGTTTGACACAGTGGACCATGCAATTCTTTTATCATATCTAGAAAACTGTGTGGGTCTCAGGGGGACAGTCCTTAAATGGTTTCAGTCGTACCTGAGTGACATGGTCCTTCTCTGTCTGGCTCGGGGACTCCACCTCATCTTTTGCTCCTCTCCATTGTGGAGTCCCCCAGGGTTCAATCCTAGGGCCAGTTCTTTTTGCCCTGTACCCACTCAGAGAGATTTTTAGAAAACATGGCATATTTTATCACTTTTATGCAGATGACTGCCAAACTTACATGCCATTCATAAAAAATAGCCATAGCCCCCTGACACCCTTATTTAGCTGTCTAAATTACGTCAAGGCTTGGTTGGCCCAATATTTTTTAAAGCTAAATGAGGAAAAGACTGAAGTCATGTTGACTGGGAAAACCCTCCTTGACTTAGGACCCCTTCAAAGCTACGTGCGTCCCAAAGTCACCAGCTTTGGCGTCACCTTGGACAGTGAATTTAAACTGGATAAAAAGGTTAATGCGGTTTTAAAATCACGTTTTTATCACCTTCGACTTTTATGAAAAGTCAAACCTTTTTTATCTTTTATCTTTTTTATCACAACTTGTGCATGCATTTATCTCTTCTCGTCTAGACTACTGCAATGCCCTATACTCTGGTGTTTTTTAACACGGCTCTTTCCCGCCTGCAGTAAGTCCAGAACTCTGCAGCACGACTTTTAACAGGGGCCAAGAAGCACGAACACATCACACCTATTTTAGATTCACTGCACTGGCTGCCTGTACGTTTTAGAATAGATTTGAAAACATTATTGTTTGTTTTTAAAGCTTTAAATTTACTGACTCCAAACTACATTTCTGATTGCCTCCATTTTTATACTCCATTGCGCGCTCTAAGGTCTGGGGGCCAGTCCCAGCTCACGGTCCCTAAGACTAGACGTCAAACTAAGGGGGACAGGGCGTTCTCGGTTGTTGGCCCCAGACTCTGGAACGCTCTGCCCCTCTGTGTTCGAATCCCCCCCCCCTGTGGAGTGTTTTAAGTATCCTCTTAAGGCCCACTTTTATTCTTTGACTTTTAACACTGCATGAGTGGAATGGTCCTATGTGTCTTTTACTGTTTTAGCTGATTGTCTTATTTCATTTTTACTTATTTTATTTATTGTATTACTTTTGTTCTTTTATATTATTTTAGTTTATGTTATGTCTTATTTATTTATTTTTTATCATGTATTTCATATGTGCAGCACTTTGGTGGACATGTTCCTGTTTTAAAATGTACTATATAAATAAAGTGGATTGGATTGGATTGAAGTTCTGGGGATGCCACTTTGCTATAATGCTCACCTTGTGGATGGTTAACAAGTAGTTTATAGATTTGTTATTAATGATTTAGTCAATGCTTTGGTAATCAATAAAAAGTGTTCATTATGCAAGGAATAAACAAAAGTGACCAGTCTCTTTCCAAATAGAAAGCCAAATCTGTGTACCTATACATTTGATTTAGACTTGATATAGTAAACATTCAAAATTAAGTAATAAGCATTTGTAAACAGATTTCTTTGGAATACTTAGATTTTCTTTTAATACAGTAATAAAGTACATTTCCAGATAAATTAATTACATATCTATGGACACTATATTAGCAATTTATAAGGGGAGTTTTATTGTAAAACCGTAATGATCTTTACCTTTCATCACAATAAGCTGATAGTCCACTAGTACCGTTTAGTTTAAGCTTTTTTAGGTTGTAACCACTTGAACGTGCTTCTCTTTTGTTTCAAATTTGATTATCATCAGCTTAATATCACAAAAAGGACTGATCAGATAAGTGATGTTTTACTGCTAATAGGGTTTTGGTCTATTGTACTATAAAAATATATTGACAACAAATCTTATACCTAAAGTACTGTGACATATATAGAAAGTAATTTTGTATATAATCTCTTACATTCTCCACAGCTTGATACAGAAGCCAACTTTAGGTGGACAGTTGGATTTTTAAAGAGTTTAAAAATAACCAAAATCTATGTCCTTGACATTATTTATTATTAAAATAAAATTTATAAAACTTCATTTTCATAATCTCTCATATGCTCACAGAGTGTCAAGTACCCCATGAAAAAGATAAAGAAAAACAGGTAAAACTAGCCTTCTTGGCTTACCAAATATTACATCATGTAATCTACTACTAAATTTTAAAAAAATGACTACAGAAACCTTTTTAAACTACAGCTATATCCTGGTAAAGTCTTATTTGAAACTGGCTACAGTTTCTGCAGACTCGTGAGAAAACAGCAACACCAAAAAGCATGAAATTATGTATTAATAGATGGACAAAAAAAACCTACATCCCTTATACACAAATGTAACAGTTACGTATACTGTAAGAGAAAGTATTCAGAAAGTTGAGAACAGGAGACATACATTGTGTAATCATCATGATTTAATCTAAACCACTGGCCATTAAAAAATAAGTTAAAAAATAAGATATTACAGTTTTGCATTTGAACAAATTTGCATTTCAGTTCAAATTTGAACAAATCAATTGCTGTGGTACTAATCACAGTTGCCTGCTCTAGGAACTCTCTTAACATTCAACAGTCAAAAGGAAAGGGTTTATACGCAACCCTTGTTTGGAAAATACCTTTCCAGGAATAATTTTTTTCGCCCTTTTACAACATTCTAGACATTTAAACTTTAACATTCTGAACACTGAACCTAACTCTTGGACACGTCAAATAACAACTGGAGAATTAACTACTGAATATAGATTATTTAGAGCCATCCCTACCTTTGTTTCATATGTAAAAACTCAGCAGGTTTTGTCCTCATTTTTGTCAATTTTACATCACAAATTACACTTTTTAAAATGTTACCACAGATTCAATTAAATCTGAATTTGAAGTGTTTTGGAATCAGAAAGTTAAAAATATAATGGCAAGGGGTGAAGAGAAAAATCAAAGTTAAGCCATTTTATTTAAATGCAACCACGTATTCGATGTAATTTAGCATTCTACATATATATTTTTTCTTTAAAAAGTAGGGAATTACACGTTTGCAAAATCAAACCTATGTCTTTACTTTAATTTCCTGTTTCATTCCAATCCAGACCTGGGAAATAAAAAATTACATTTTTTTTTACGTAACTATAAAGGTCTCACTTTTTGTTGTTGTTGAGCATTTTCCAGAGAAAAGCTGTAATTAACATATAGAAAAGAACTTGATGAAGATGGAGAAAATGTTTGGATTTGAGCTCTATAAATCATGACTACCACAAGTGGGTGAGAAGTCTTGCTGTGATGAGAGGGATCACATTGACAGTTTGTTTCTGTAGATGAATGGCTTTCATCTGCTGGAAGAGAAATATACCCTGAGGTGTTAAATAAAGTAGAAAACAGGAGATGATCAATATGTGCAGAACATGACAGGATACATTAAAAATTATATTCAAACTATTTGATTCCAAATTTGATTCCAAATAGTTCCAAATGCAAATGTGTTAAGTTCAAGGCCTCGGAAAAGTTTAGCTTGAAGCATATCAAAGAACCAAATGTTTTAAAATCCCACTGTTTTCTCAATTAAAATGCAGCTGCTTTGATTTCATAATGGGCAGAGCCGAGGGGGATGCGTACACTGTTGTTCTCTCAGTTTTATCTGACGACGCCTCTCAACCGTGAACAATGACTTGAGATTACTTGACTTCTATACTCATCAAAATTCTCATTTGTGCTAGTATACTTTCCTCGCATTCTCTTTCATAATGGGTTTAGAGACTTTTCAAGACAGCCTTTATCAGCATGCCTCCAAGTATGAGATGCTTGAGTAGACCTGGAATAGATTAGTCACCGAGATGATACAAGGCTTTTGTGTCATGAATATAAAATATCTTCCACATCTTACAAAACTTTAAGCATTATTTTGTTGCTCTTTTGTATCATATTCAGTTTTCGAGCATCTATAAAGGGTAATAAAATGAGTTATTTTTATTCTTGTCTAATGAATGGCAAGTGTCTATTGTTCCTAAACTTTAACACTTTAACAATAAATACTGTAAGCATGTAAAAAAGGCTTTTAAATTTTCTTTTTCATTTCAAAATAGATCATTTTATTAGCACACCTCTGTAGCCATGACTCAGGTAAAAAGAACTGAAAATAATATCAAATAAGTACATGTAATCTAGAGGATAGTTTCCGTTTAATAACTGATAAAATATTAATACTTTTTTTATAATACAGGCCAGACATAGCACCTTTTTAAGGTCTAGAAATAGAAATTGTCATTTTTTATGCACTAATTAAGGTTAAAGATTAAAAACTGTCTGACAATTTACACCTTATTAGGTAAATGAATCGTAGGACTGGGACAACAGGGACAAACAAAATTACTCTAAAACACAGATGCTCCAAAAATATACACTAAAGTTTTAATCTGTCTTTGACAATCGATGAGACAACCACAATAAAAACATAACTATTCTTAAGATCAGGCATCAACTGCTGCCAGCCTTAATTTGCACTATTTCCAGAACTCCCCTCAGGCCCAGATTTTTCCTATGTGTAATTAAAGACAGCTACACAGGAACTTGTGTGTAGATGTGTGTGCTTCTGTGTATTTGAATTTCAGAGCCATCATTGGAGGTCCATAGTTAATCAGGAATCGAGCAAAAGTCTCAGGCATCACCCCATTGATTCTCTCCCAGGGCAATCAATTGTATAAAGGCATTGCTTAAACTGAACTTAGATCAGAAAGTTGATGACAAACAGCAAACCAAATGACAGAACCAAGTGTGCCATGTAGAATTGTTGGCTGGCAACCAGATATTTAGAGGTCCTAAGAGGGAAAAAAAAGAAAATACTTTAACCCTCTGGAGTCCGGGGTATAGTTGGCCGTTTTTGACTACTTTTGATTTTATCTTTATATTTCACTTATAAAAAATGTTTACCCTGCATTGCTTGGTATAATTTTTTCAGTGCAACCTTCCCTTTGTGGATTTAGAGTTATTTTTCCATTTTGACATACCATATCAACACAGTGGACCTAAAATCCCCCAAAAAGCATAAAATCAGAGTACAAAAAAGTAAGATTTTTTACTGTGAAAACCACAAATATGTTTAACGAACCGTTTTCACAACTTAGAATACAAATATAAATTGTAAATAAATTTCAAAACCAACATACAATCTTTCACAGAACAAAGTAATTTATGACTTTTTTTGCATAAAGCTATTTACAAAACAACGTAATGTCTCACAAATGTTTTTAACAAATCAATTTTAAAACTTAGGATGGAAATAGAAATTGTTAATTTCAAAACCCATGTACACTCTCATCACATAAAGAAATTTAACACTATCTAAATAAAATGAAGGCAATGGCTCATAGTTGATGCTTGGCTCTGCTGCTTGAGCCAAAGGAGATCACGACCTGGTGGGCGTGCCCCGCCGTCGCTGTTCCGTCCTCTGGACGGATCTCTGACTTGTCGGAGACTCCTCTCGCTCCTCCTCTCTCTCTCCTCCTCCAATAAAAACCACTGATTGTCACCTTAGTTGTAATAGTTACCGCTTTCTGGCCCCGACTCGTGCTCCGTCCCCGTTTTCCTCCCTCCAGCTAGAAGAGCTCCACTGCCAGCTCCGCATTCATCAATCGCCTGATTGTTTTATCTCACAAAACAAACAAAACTGTAACCCAAGACACTAAACTAGACCACTAATCACTAACTAAACTCTCAAAATACACTAAATATCACAGATCACTGAAATGTCAATACTTACTATCGCTGTCTCTCTCTCTCTCTGTTGCCTCGGTTGCGTTAATGCCACAAATTTCTCTCGTCCCGTAGCGACCAAATGGGATTTGCGATTATGATTTTTGATTGATTAACGTGATGCATCCTTCCACCAATAGGACAGGGGGTTGTTGTGTTTTTTTTTTTTTTCCCATTAATCGATTGTTCGTCTGTGAAAAGCTCATTTTTCCGGTGTTTATGAGGCGCCCACTACACACCGTACAAACAACGAACGTGACGAAAATATTCCGAAAAAAGTCTGGTGAAAATACTTTATCATAACTCTGGTTTTACATGGTCTATCAACACAATATAAAAACTGGTACATAGTTTGAGGGTCCCACTTTCTATACAAGGTGAAACAGCGACTCATTGATACAGCATTTTGCTGCTATATTTAGTCTGCAACGTAATTTTGACGCACCGGCGTGTCAATGGACTCCAGAGGGTTAAACAGCGAAAAACAAACAAATGTTTAGAAAATTATGTGACCGAATTTAATATTTAACATTAGTAAAATGCCGATTTTAGTTGCAATGTATAGAAATCAGCATCTTTCATCTGTTTCTTGTTAGTGTCTTCATCACTCTGTGACCTTTGTATCTATTTGTATCTATTTTAAACATCTGTGTGTCAAGAGACTCTGTCCAACTGGCTAATTGTGCTACAGGAACAGAGGAAACATTCACATCCAAGATATATATTTTTTAAAGTTCTGCTAACATGGGAGCACATAGATTCTGTAGAAAGCAATGACCTTTTAACCAAAAACGATTACAAAGTCAAAATCAACAGCGACATAAAACTGATAGATGTGACGTTGAAGTTTTTTGTTTGTCAGAAAATTGATGTGTAGACTGAGAAATCTTAGTTCCTATTACATTCATTTTTAACCTATTAATGCACATATTAATCCTCTGGCGACCAATGTGTCTGGAAAAAGTTAGAGAAGGTGTTAGGGTTTGACCTTGATTAGTTATAATGAGTCTAAACCACATGTCTACTGAACTGATTAAATGACTTTGATTGTAACCTTGCAATGAATACTAAATACAAGTATTGACTCCAGTTTTACCAACATACTTATGTCAGTGTGCACACTATGAGCCTTTATAAAAGACAAGTTCATATGCAAACCCACACACTTACTTGGCCTCTGCCAATCACAGTCATCATTAAGGATCTTCAAAGCCCTCTTTGATCACCTCTTTGAGAGCTATATTGATAAAAAAGCCAAATAGGATATGGGTTGCAGTGTGAAAGTCGAATCCTTGATTCAGTTGAAAACTGAAGCAGGAAGACATATTTTAGTTCAGTTCAAGGACATATCTTCAGTGCAATAATAATTTTCCATCATCATATAATTTACTGAAGGGATAGCAGCATTTTTAGCTGGCATGTCTAGTTAAGGGAAAAACTGTGTCTCACTCGTTTTCTATCTAAAGAGGAGCCTCTATCAGGACTTGCAAAAATAGTGAAACATACAAAATTGTGTTGTAGAAATACTGAAGTTTCTTGATTCTGTCATTTACCCAGTAATGTAGGTAAAGGTTTTTAGCTTCTCATTCTAAATGTTTTTAATTAGTGAACACATTGTTAATCTCTTTGTTTGTCTTCATTCTCATTGCTGTCTGAGTACCTTATTCTTGAGATCATATTGATCATGGTCAAAACTGCAACATCACTTACAAAGAGGAATGACATTTGTTACTAATAGAGGTCAAATGTGACCAGGAAACAAATCTTGTGAATATGAAGACAATAAATATAGTTCTTCCTTTGTACCTTTTTCCAAACTATCCATCATACCATTGTCTATAACCATTTTTCCTTGCAGGGTCAAGGATGGGTGGGCCCCTGTGTTATTGGTTGATGCGTGAAAAGGTTTGTTAGTCCATCAAAGAGTAACCCATATACACACAGGACAAACACATGTGCAAAAACTGATAAATACAGACAATTTAGAGAGACAAATTAACAGTCATGTGTTTGGACTATGAGCATAAGCCAGAGTTTTTCAACTAACTTCATTTCAAAATACAATTTTCTAACAAAAATGATTTTTTGAGACAACTCCTCAAAGGGGTGAAAGTCAATGATGAAGAAATATCTTTGACAACTTTGTTTTTGGCTGTGTATGAACTGTATGGTTCAGTAAAAGAAATACTTTTTTACAAACGTTTCTAAGGCAAATGCAATTGAAAATAACTATCCACAAGCAGTAAAGTGTCTGTTGAGGGTTTTAAATCTTGGAAGACCTCTGTTTCCATTATCTTTAGGAAGGTCTCACCCTCAAAAGACAGGGTGTGTTGATTATCATTCCCTGTGCACCCAAAAGTTTCCCATCATGTTTTCCTTCTGCTGCACTGGGTTTTGAGCTACATTTAAGGAAGCTGTTTCCATACTCCCCACCATAGCATGTTTTTTCTATAAAGCTAATGCTGTTAGGACAAGGAGTGAAGAGAGACAGACGTCCGTTGGAGAGTATGTGCATTTTGTTGATGACAGTTGGTTTATGAGTGTTTAGGCATACTTCTCCCACAATTTTCCAACCAAGGTCCAGGCACTGAGCAAAGGGAGCACTGGGGGGGGAAGATCCATTTGTCTGATTTTGTGCCTTATGTACTTTTATAATGTCTCTGTCCACTTAAACTGCCAACTTGGCATCTGGGTCATACTCAGCTATGAGAGGAGCGAGATGTTTCAAATGAGCATGAGCTAGAGCAAATTCGGGCGAACGCATTTCATCTCTATTAAACACTATCTCATCACACTCAACGAGAGGAGGGAGGTCTAGACGAGGGCATCCACCAACTGGCTCGAATTGGAACCCTACAGCTTTTCTGCTGACCATTTGAGTTAGACCACCACACGTTATGTTTTACATATGTTTTGAAGTAAGCTTTAGCATTTGTGGCTTCAGCAGAGGCTCGTGCAAAAATGGCTTCTTCCTATACACTGGATCTTGAGGACGACTTAAAAGACGAGTGCTTAGATATACGTAGATCCAAACAGTGCAATCTCTGAATGATGATTTAATTTCAGAATTAGCAATTTCTTCTGCCTTTTCTTTATGGGTGTTGTCCATCTTTATAGCATAAGTTTTATTTTCACCAACTGCTGTTATGGCTTTTCACTGTACTGTTATCACTACGTGTTGGATACACTGTATATGTTAACATAGATGAACAGCAAGCCAAACTCAGTTTTCATGAACCAGGAAGCTGAGCATCTTGCTCTATTATTACAATTTTCTTGAGAACTTACAATTCTTTAGTCATGGCTTGAGAAGCTCGATGAAAAGGTTGAGTGAAACTAAATAAAAATCAATAAAAATATTCATCAACTCTATCATGCAAAATAAACACACAAAATAAACTAGTAGTGCCAGAAAACATGCAACAATTTTAATCTTAGCTGTGATAAATGATAAACAGTCACTTTAGTAATCTTGTCATATGCTAACTAAATCGTTAGCACCTAGGGGAAAGCGCGCCGGTGCTCTAGTGAAACTTAGACAACGAGGATTTCAAACTGCGCTTCCAACGATTCACTTGGCGAACCTCCGCTCTCTAAACAACAAAATGGATGAGCTGCTTCTCCTTAACAAAATTAAAAGAGACTTTGCACATTCCGCTGCACTTTGTTTTACCAAAACTTGGCTCAGCGAATCCGTTCCCGACAGTGGATTACTTCTGCCGGGCTTTCGTCTACACCGAGCGGATCGCGTAACGGGACTCTCAGGTAAAACTAAAGGTGGTGGAATATGTTTTTACATTAATGAAAACTGGTGCACAGATGTCACAGTGTTAAAGAAACACTGCAGCCCGGATTAAGAAACATTGTTTATTAACTGCAAGCCATTTTATTCACTGCGGGAGTTCTCCTTTATCTTGGTCGGCGTTTACATACCACCTCAGGCTAAGGTGGATGCTGCACAGAAAAGCCTGGCTGACCAGATAACCTGTTTGGAGCGGAAAGATGCGGACTCACTTTTTATCATACTTGGGGACTTTAACAGGGCAAAACTGAACCACGAACTGCCAAAATACAGACAACACATCAATTGTCCCACCAGGGGCAATAACACATTGGACCACTGCTACACTGTAATAAAAGATGCTTACTGGTCTGTGCCCCGTGCAGCTCTGGGACATTCTGATCATTGTTTGGTTCATCTTGTTCCAACATACAGGCAGAAACTAAAATCAGCTAAGCCTGTGGTTAAAACCGTGAAGAAATGGACCAGCGAGGCAAAGCAGGAACTACAGGACTGTTTTGACTGTACTGACTGGAGTGTTTTTGAGACTGCAACCGACAGTTTGGATGAACTTACTGACACTGTGACATTGTACATTAGCTTTTGTGAGGACGTTTGTATGCCCACCAAAACCTTCTGCAAATACAACAATGATAAACCATGGTTTACAGCAAGATAAAGGAAACTTCGTGAAGCAAAGGAGAATGGCTACAGAAGTGGGGACAGATCCCTGTACACACAGGCCAGAAACATGCTGACGAAGGAGATCAGAGTAGCCAAAAACAGCTACACTGAAAAACTAAAAAACAGGTTTTCAGCCAACGACTCTACATCAGTATGGAGAGGCCTGCGAGAGATAACCAACTACAGGAGATCACCCAACTCTACCGAGGCAAACAAAGACCTGGCTGACGACCTTAATGTTTTCTATTGTAGGTTTGAGAAGGACACATTCTCACCCGCCCTCCACCCCTGCACATCAACAGCCCATATCACACCTTCAGCTATCACCACACATTCCACCATGGACACACAATCTGCATTACAAATAGGGGAGATGGACGTGAGAAGACTCTTCCAAAGACAAAAAACCAGGAAGGCACCAGGCCCAGATGGAGTCTCACCGTCATGTCTCAAAGCTTGTGCGGACCAACTGGCTCCTATTTTTACAAAGATTTTTAACGAGTCACTGGAGCTGTGTGAAGTCCCATCCTGCTTGAAACGCTCCACCATCATCCCAATTCCCAAGAAACCCTCCATCACAGGACTTAATGACTATAGACCGGTTGCCTTAACATCTGTGGTCATGAAATCCTTTGAACGACTGGTCATGACACATCTCAAGA
>JAVLVB010000946.1:2816717-2832002 GCA_032876305.1 Orestias chungarensis
GCAAGGAGGCTCTCAGGACCTCCTGAAGTTTTATGACTCCTTGTTGGAAATCTCCAGACCCCCCCCACCAGCATCCATCAGCGGCATATAGAGTACATACAGTATCGCCCCCTAGCCTTGCCTCACCAAGCTACCACAGGAGCATACCCTTGGTTACTGGTTGTGCTTGATACTTTAAATTTATTATTTTCCCCTTTTCATTCACTTTTGAACTTGATTAATTTTTTTTGTTCAACTATTGTTTAACTTTCTTAGTTGTTGGTTTAGTAGTTAAGATGTTTAATTATTAGTTGGTGGTTAGTTATAGTTTGTTCACTGGATGTTTTGGCTGTAAAATTAATTCATTTGGACAAATAAATTTGTATAATTTAAAGAGCCGTGTTTGTTGCAGTGTATGAATCAGTGTGTACCATTTATATTACGATCACACTCCTTCATGAGAGACTGAATAGGTTTGGCTAATTATTTCATTTCACCAGGTGGTGCCCTGTTTATTAAATATAAACTTTCATTATTAATAATTACATTAACGTACAGTACATATGTGCTTATGGACTGGGGGAATTAGGGCCTGTTAGTAAATGTTTTCAGTCCACACACCCAGAACATAAATCAAATGTCTTGGGGGTAGTTGAGTTTTTCAATTGTAAAATGAAATGATGACGAGTAGTTAACTAAAAAAACATTACAAAAAGAAAGAATAAAACAAAACACATACAGCTGTCAGTTGAACAGTTGCAAAAGTAATGCAGTGTGTAGTCCAAGTCTTCTCAGAATCAGTTTTAGCTCTATGTTCAAGCTGTCTAATGGTCTATGACCTTAAGAGGGTATAGCTAGGTAATTTTGTCTGAACAAGGGTGAATAGAGGGAGTTTTGAAGAGGGATATAAAAAAAATAAAAATCTATATATATTAGAAAGCAGACTAACAGATTATGTCGGCGTCTTTACAACTGTCTGCAATGTTCCCGTCAGTGACTGTTTTAAGGCCTAGCAAACAATGTGGTTTAGATGACACTTTAAAATAAAATTGATTTGATTTGATTGTGAACAAAGAATACATTTTTAGGGTGATTTTTCTAGCTTCTTTAACAATATGATGCAGATCAGGTAAAATAAAATTGTGAAAACAAGTGATCAGGTGGAAAAATAAGATTTTTTTATTAACAGCATCATAATAGCATTTTATAAATGACTCTAGAACACTGGAGGATTCTTGTTTGCAGCTGTTTACAGTATATTCTAGCACTGATTCAGTTTCAAGAATGAAAATGATTTAGTGCAGCCCTGTCGGTATATCCTATTGTGGGGTGAGAGGACCCTTATTAGTTTCAAGTTTATAGTGCACAATGTCCCATGGTGTTGATGTGACTGACAACACAACTGGGAGCAACAGTAATGACATACAAGCAATAAAAACTGACACCATTGCAGCAGTGGAGATAGATGCTTTCTAAATGTATATCAAATTTTACTTACAATGTAAGGCAAAACATAAATTACATGTGCATGCACTCACAAGCAGACACAATATTGATTTTTATAAGACCAAAAGAAGGTGTGTTGGGGGCTTAGACATTAAAGAGATAGAATGGAAGAAGGTGTGGGCTTAGAATAAATCAGCAGGACATCCCAGGGGACTCCCAGAGTAGTCCTAGCTACAGACAAAGGTAAATAGAAAGAGCAGGATGGAGAAAACAGGGATACAGAAACAAAGGATGTGGCAGAAATGCACTGTCGATGCAGGATCTTGTAACGGCATCAGTCATCACAAAGGATCACATAAATCCCCTTCATATCTACCAGCAAGTTAGCATATATCCTATCTCATCCGATCTTTTTATTCTCCTCCTCATCCTTCACTGAATCTGTTCTTACAACCTGATAACATAGACTTGTGTAGCTTCCATGGAACTTCCACTCAGACGTTAAACCCCCCCCCTCCAAAAAAAAAAAACCACAATCATTTTAACATGCTTCCTTAAT
Organism: Orestias chungarensis; assembly: GCA_032876305.1. Taxonomy (NCBI): domain Eukaryota; kingdom Metazoa; phylum Chordata; class Actinopteri; order Cyprinodontiformes; family Cyprinodontidae; genus Orestias; species Orestias chungarensis. The sequence continues at coordinate 2,818,702 of JAVLVB010000946.1, forward strand.
CTAGGGTTGAAAGGCAGTGAAAAGCTTGTGTCATTTAACAAATAAAATATGCATTTAATTCCCTTTTGGGAAAATAAAGAGACACAAAAATTTATATAAATGAGAAGTCCTTAAGTTAAAACGTTGATTCATGTCTAATGATACAACTCAGTCACTGACGTGTTCAAAGAGCTTTAGAGATCATCAGTGGCAGAAAAAATGCCAAAATGATTTTCTCAAGATCTATCCTAAAAACCAGAATCAGTCATGAAAGTTTAACTTGATTTCTTCTGAGACCATAATTGGTCTTAAATTTAATTAATTTAATTTTAAACCCTAAAGCATCCAGTTTTAATTACACTGTGGGACTTAGATTGTTAATTGCTTTTTCTACCCATTATTTTTTTTTGTATTATTTATTAATTATGTGTATTTTACACAGACTGTTAACATCAACATGTGTAACACATGTTTATTTGAACAAGTATATTGGCAATATAAAGAGACAGCAGTGGGCTTGCTCTCACTACATGCCCCATTCACTATGGCTGACACAGACCTCACTTTGCACTTCTTTGTCTTTGAACAGATAATGTGTAAATGTATTGATTTTTACTGTAAAAATGTTGTAATTTCAATCAAAAATGATTTACATAAGAGTCGTCAGGTTTTACTACTATAATTGTTACAACTTACTTTACTTTTCATTGTGACTTTCTAACCCTAACCAGATTATTATAGCTAAGGTTTAAATTACATTACCCATGTTATTTTATTATAAGTCATGTTAATTTAACAATTGAATCATTATGTTCTTTAAAAGTTTTTCAGTATCAATTCCAAGATTTTTATATTATTCTAAGAAAAAAACAAAAAACATAAAAAATACAAAAGTTTTAGCATGATTAGCATGATCTGTACCTAAGACTTAACTAAAGACAAAATATAAATTTTATTTACAAATAATATTTGTGGAATCTAAATAATATAACTGCACAAGTTTGTATAACGTGTGAACATATTGTGCAACCCTTCTCAAAATCTGCTGATTCATACACAAACAGCTTTTTATATTTGAATTCCGATTAGCAAAGAACTGTATATGAGCATCATCCATATGGAACAGTCGGGTTCTAGTTTATGAGGTGTGAAAGTGAATGTAGAAAAAGAGAAAACACACACACAGCCTTCCTACCATGCAGTCTTCTACCTAAAGCAACGTTTCATTTTAGTCCCCTGTCTCTTGATCGAAAAGTTGATGAATATTTATGTGAGAAACAGACACAAAGTTGTAGCTCCTGGCAGATTTTATCGACAATATTGAGCCATCAATAACTTTGTTTACATTTAAATTGCACCATCAAATGCTCAATTCTGCTCCATCATCCCACTTCACTTGTAATTTATTCAGGTATTTCTCAGACTTATGTTTTACAGACTATTGCCCTGTTCAATTCATGCCTATACAATAATGACGTTCACAGTTTATTTAAATGTATTTTTTTTTTTGTTGTTGTGTTTTTGCTTTACTGGCATGGTGAATGCTAATTCACACATATTAAATAATTTTGTCCATGTCCGGTGAAGGATTATGTGGTTACATCTGTAGATTATCATATAGGGATTATGCTGTTTGTATGCTTTCTTCGATTAAATCATGGCATAACCTAGCATAACATGCTCATAAAACATAAAGGAATCTATTTAGCTACCATAGTGCATCAAAATAATATTATCAATAGACCTTATTCCACTACAACCTTGAAGCAAAATATACCATTAAGAGACGGCACTATTTAAAGCCACTAACATTACATGACATATCCCCCAAAAATTGATGTGATATACATTACAGGTGTCAGCCTTGAGTGACAAATGATGTAAAACGCTTATAGTCACAGGTAAAAAATATTAATTCCTTATAAACTTTGTGATTTCATATTTTATGTTGAGGATAGATGCAAGCATGGTTTTAATCTATTTTGTTTGCATAATTAATGTGTTTACACATTAAGTTCCTCTAAAAATCTGAATAGATTAAATGCAGAAACATCCCTAAAATAGAGAAAGAGCACTTGTGTAGAATCAAATCTCAGTATAAATTTACTTGTTCTCTGAAGGCATTAGAGATTTGTTAGTGAACATTAAGCATTGCGAAGACCTAGGTGCACAAGAGGTAGGTGAAATAAACTTTCAACAGAGAATCAGCAGAAAAATAAATATAAGAATTGGAGTGGCAGGAATCCACGTGAAAGTTGGAGAAGCTGTTAAGATGAATAATATGAAATCTTCTGTTAAAGTGAAGCCCGAAAAAATCCTGATCAAAGTTTAATCCCATTTATGTAGGAAAACAACATAGTATTAAAGACTGTGTTAAAAAAAAGAAAAAAAAAGAAACTAAAACGTACAATCTGAACCTTTTGGACCAACATTGAAAATACAACAAATGGCAGATAAACACTACAATGAAGAAAACACTGGAGGTCGGGGTAAAGGTTCACATTCCAGCAAAACAACAATCCTAAGAATGCAGGCAAATCTTCAAGGGAATGGTTGATAAAAGGGTTTTGATGTTAGAATGTCCTGGTCAAACCCTAGATTTAAATCTTATTAAAAATCTGTGGCACGAGTTGCCGTGTGCATTTGCATAGAATAAGTGACTAGCTTTTAAACTCTCTAAATGTGCAAAGCTGGTTGTGGCATATCCAAAAAAGACGTGCAGCTCTACTAGGAGTGAAATGTTGACATACAAAGCATTGACTTAGAAAAACTGAATATGCATGAGCCATTTTTCAACTTCAATGTTATTATAAATCTGCTGTAATTATGATACGGTTAATGCTGCAGGTCTAACAGGTTAAAAAGTGCCAGTACGTGTAGATATTGGCAGCCTAATTGAAGCATTAGAGTAAGAAAGCAATGGGAACATTAGCATGTTTTGGACATACTTCAAACGACCACAATTTGAATGCATGCTACTGTGCTATTATGGTTTGCTGAAATGCATTAATTGTCATCCTGAAAACTCCAGGAATCAATGACTGAGTGAGTGAAATTTTTACCATTCATGTCTAGCATACCAAAACTGTACAAGCTTACAGCTTATTAGGATTCCCCACTACATATTACTGCCAACATGTTTTGGAACAGTAGTTCAAGACGAGACCAGGTAAAGGTCATCCTGTTGCCTTGAAGTCATTCAATTGTCCATTCCGGTAGGTACAGAGAGTAAAAGGAATATAAAAATAAAACGCTCACCAAAACATAAATAAGTCAGGGAACACAGTGTCACCTGTAACCAGGATCCACTGACTCCAGAACCAAAGCTGTGGAATTTCTTCTAATGTTAATGACCAGTAATAGATTTGAGCTATAACAGTTAACACAATTATTGCTATTATAATTATGGGCCAGCAACTTGCTTTATGTTAATGTGCTCAACTAAATTAACCCATAGAACAAAAGAAACTTGATGTCCGATATAATTTTTAACTAAACATGAATGACAGATGTTCAGCCATAAAGCATGAACAAGGTAGCAAAAGTAGTTATTCATCAAAGTAATAAATGAGTAGATGTTTTATTACTCCAGCCATACAGTGTTTCTAAACCCCTAATAAGTTGTTTTATGGTAATAATTAAAGGTGGGAGAATAAGCTGCCTAAACATTCAGCAGACTACAACTGATAAAACATAGCTTATAAAATTCCTAATTAATGATTTGTAAACTGTTTGCTACAAAAAATTATTATGTAAGGCGTGAAATTTGGGTGTACATATTTTCATGCTTTGAAAAACAGTGACCACTCTTAAGTTTCGACTTAGCACCGTTTCTGAGAAAGAAATCAATGTGGTTAAAGAAAAAAAGAAAGGAAATTGATGGTCCTCCTTATTGTTGTGATGGGTTAAAGAGATAAAGGACGGTGGTCGCCAGAAGAAGGAAAGGGAACGTTAATCGGAGGGTAGAGGTTAGTCCACAAATGTAGGGAAGTGGAGTACATAAAAAGTAATGGGGCAACGTGGACTATTACAATGTTGGTCTTTTGGCTTCTTCTATATTCTGGATCAGCTTTCCTTCAATGAGTTTGAACTTTATATTTAAATCTAAAAAATGAATTTAACTACCAAATGTATATGTGCAAAAGCACATATACAGAAACAAGAACCTGTTGAAATTTTTTTTTTCATTCTCTTACTGAGTGGTAAAGACAAAAGTCCAACAGACATGTAAACTAAGAGATTATAAAACTCTTGCAAGCTTTGCTGTCCCAAATTTAGCTTTGGAATTGGCTGTAAGCCACTTTATTGTTAAGAAACATTATTATTAGAGTTAAATGAGTTTAAAAATCCAAGAAAGTTAATTAGCATTCACATAAGAGTCTGTTTGTGGACTCTGATGCAAGCTTTACAAACGTTATTTGAAACCCACATCACTGTGATGTGAAACCCGGGTCTCTCCTGTAATTCCAAGGACTGGTAAGATCAAACACAGAATATACTATGCAGCTCTGTGAGCATCAAATACCACCAACAGGTTCAAAGAAGCTTGTTACCATTTCATGATCCCCTTCTTTGGACTCAAGAGAACTGGGCTTATAGGCCAAGAACTTTCTAAAGCAAAACAACAAGAGAATCATTTATGTTGTGCATGAGACGGAACTAGGACTTGGCTAGACCAGGGGCACCTGTGTGACATTTTGAATCACATAATCGGGTAAAAAACTACCCTGTAGACTAGTGTGGGCTTAGATCAAAGAGAACTGAAGGATAGCTACAAAGCAAATCTAACTTCAAAATGACATGGCGGCAAGAAAGCAAGAGTTTATTTATTCATTAATTTTTTTTTGTAAGTCCATATCCTTGAATTTCTCAAGTATTGCATGAATTGACATTTAAATGAGTAACCAGTTGGTTCATATGTGTATAAAGCTGTGGGATGACATTTGCATACAAATGTGAAACTCATAAAATGAAGATGAAATCAATGCAAGTACTCAAAATAGCTGTAAATGAAGTATCAGAATATAAGCAAAATGCCAAATCAGCAGAATTTCCATGTCTGTGGAAAAACCTGATAGACAAGGTGGCAACCAAATCTGAGGCTGAAAGGATTTTGTACCAACTGTATAAATTGTGACGAATAAATGGGGTGTAAACACAATGGTGTCACAGTTATTATAGACAGCTGATAACAAAATGACACAGTTAAGAAAAATTACTAAATAAAAATGCCAGGAACATTGATACAGTTTTGGGATTCAAGCAAAATATATCTACCAGGAGGATGTTGTGCAATTATTTAGGTTTGATCTGTTGCTCCTTATTTGGGTACTCCAAAAGATGCAGCCCCTGAATCTGAACATGACACCTGTGATTTCTTGGAGACTGGAATGATGGCGGGACACTTGAAGTAGAAGGGAACCTCACAGAACTCCAGAAACCTGTTGAAAATCTCAGTGAAGACAGCATGTAATTAGTCAACACTGGCTCACAGGGGTTAAGGGGATGTGTTGCTTCTGAGTCTAAGATTCTAACGTAAATCTTTCTCAGAAACCATAAGTCCAGATAGGGGGCCTGAGCAGACATCGGGAGGTTTGAAAGGGAGGTTAGGTGGGAATAAATTGTGATAGCGAAACAGCATAATATATATTTTTTTAATTAAAAGTTATCCGTTTCCTGTTTAACAGATTGCAATAAAATCAAATGCAGAGAAAATCATATGTAATATTACTCTTACTACTTCTAAAGCATGATAAAATAATAACGAGCTTGACAAAGAGAGTTTGCAGAAGAAAGACTGTGTAGTCAAAGATTTTTCTTTTTTTTTTTCTTTCTGTTGTCGAAAGACAAAACTGTTTACTCTGAAATCTCTCTCTACAAATTTCAGAAAAAAAGAAAAAGAAAACAGCAACACATTTTCTGTGTTTACAGCTTTCCCAGACAGATACAGATTTGCAATGTAACTTAGTTCAGTCTAATGTGACACAACATCCAGAGGAAGCTAATGAAAAGGCTATTTTACATAATGTTTGTACAACTTTTAGTATAGATAAACCTAATTTCAAACAGCAATTACATCCAAGACAAACTTATTTTGTGTTCCTTGTGGCCTTATCTTTCTGTTAAAACAAACAACAAAAACTTTTTAAAAAAATAGCAACCCTGTTTGTTACACACCTTGCCTAATATTAGCTCTTTAAAATACTTCCTTATTCTGGTTCAGGTTTGAGTTAAATATTCAATTCATGAAATGTTCCCAAAAGACTAAAAACATATTTTTTTAAGCTATACTTAACGAGGTATGTTTTTATTCCTCAACCCCAATAAACACAAAACAAGTTTGAATGCACAGATGTGTGCTGTCACATATGATTGCGAGTCATCTTGTGTTATGGTATCTATGTTGTACTAAAAATAGTAAACAGAGGAGGTGCCGTGGCCTAATGTATCATTAACAGTACAGTACAGTTTTGCTGGAAACAGAAGAGTTGAGGTGCACATTTAATTCTGCCGTGATTTGGGTAGCCCTGGTTTTATGTTTTTTGGATACAATCCATGTTAGCACCCGGACATCCTTTTCAGACAGCTTCCTCTGGCATCTACAGTTAAGCCTGTTGGATGTGGTTCATCCTTCTAAGTGGTATGCTGACATTACCCTGGATACTGTGGCTCTTGATACATCACAAACACTTGCTGTCTTGGTCACACATGTGCCAGCAAGACATGCACCATCAATTTGTCATCTTTTGAACTCTTATGTCACCTATAATGTGTGCTTTTAAATATTTTGAGCAAAACTGTACAATTAACCTGCTAATTGGATATTCACACTCTGCTCTTACTTGTGCAATTTGAAATTAATGAAGATTGGCCACCAGCTTGGTGCAATTTACCCATGAAACCTCCCACACTTAAATGACAGGTGTTTCAGTTTCATTGTCCAACCCCTGTATGTCTTCATGTGATTAAAATCTTAAAATCTCATTCCTTTATTTAAACCTTCCTTTACAGCATGAAACAGGCAAGTAGTCTTCTTTTAAATGGATTTAGTCCAAATAACAAATAAGACAAAATGTGCACATTGCACCAGAGCCTACATTTTGACTATCAAAGCATCGCTATTTGTTGCTACACTTTTACTCCAATTATCTAAATCATAAACTAATAGACAGTAAATCAAATTATTTTGGTCGCTCTACTTTTAATGCCCCATTATCTCCAAAAAATGAAAATGGAGAGCAAATTATTCAGCATGACATTTGCAAATCTTGCAGTCTGTTAATTCCATAGCCACATATTACCAATAACAGTTTGTGCACCAGCCACATCTCACATAAACCCTACAAGTTGAGCTCCATGGTTGCCCCTTCATGATTACTCTTCCTTACGGTAATGTCACATAAGATCTCTGCAAATTATCTTTGAAGTTGGAGGGGACACAGGGAGAAAGAAGACTTGAAGATCCAAAGCAAAAGGGCTGATCAAAGACAAAAGTAGTTTAAAAAGTGTTATGGTGGAATGAACATCGTCGCTCTAAATGAAAAGTGTCATGTTCGGTTTCAACTTTTATGTTCAATATCTACAAAGGTATTCATATACCAGATAGCTTTTGAGGTTTGAACCATTAATGCTTCTTTATTAGACTTTATAAGGTACAGTAATACAAAGCCAAAAGACAAACTTTAGTGACATTAGAGCATCACCTTTGCAAATGTATAGACAAATAATTTTGGTACACCCTTCTTTTACACACTATATGCGAGGTTAAAGTCCATTGGAGTAAAAAAATTATCTTATAGCATTTCTTATATTATCTTATATATTCACACCATGAATTTATGGTACGTGTTTGTGTTATAACCCAATTTATATTGTATTAAAGATTATAATGTCATATAATTTGCAACTCCATGAGTTGTGTATGTTGTGTGATACTTTTTAAGATGATAAATACAGTGCAAAGTTTTAAAACTAATATATATGCCTCTATAATCCAACCCACTTTTAAGTATGCAATTTTATTCTTGACTAGTCTGGTATGCTCATGGGTTTTCGGATTGCTGTTTGTTCAAATATATTCTCTAACAAACCTTAGATTAAGATCACACAAAGCTTACTTGGTGTTATTAAAGATAGTTGGATTTTGACCTTCACATCATTTTGTCTGCACTTTGTATTGTATTGTATTGTATTTTTATTTCAGACAATTAACAAAATTAACAAATAACAAATAAATCAATTTCAGAAATTAACAATAATAATTCCAAATAAATCAATACCACACAAAACAACTTTAGAAGCTATGTAATACTTTGTGTTGGTCTATTAAGTAAAATCATCAGACAATTCCATTTACGTTTAGGGCTGTAATGTGATGGATCAAGACAAGGTTTAATGGTATATGTATATCTCTGTCAGGGACTGTATATTTATTTCCAAAACATGTATACCACTCAATCACTGTGTTTAAGTTATATATTAAAACAAATGTCTAAACTCAACATATTTCATATGTTCAGTAGGGCAAATCTGGATAAATACAATTATTTCCTTTACATTTTTTTCATGTTTTTTCTTTTTTCAGCGTTCTTCTCCATTTTCTCATGTCCTTTGGATGTCACACTTAACTTTTCTTTGAGAAAAACCACCATGAGTGCAGAGATCTGAGACCAGGGCTCTTGTATGAGGCACTGGTGTAGCTTTAGAGACTGCTAATTAAGTTGCAGCACAAAAGGGCCCACCAAGGAAGCACGTGATGATGAAAAAGCAAGGAGAGGCTGTTTTTTTTTCTTTAGCATTAAGGTTTTTAGTGCTTTAAATTATTTTGTCAGACAGGAGGAGCTCTTAAATGCTCTTGGGGCTACATTTGGGATTATACAAAAATCAATCCACCACAAATGGGAGAAGCAAAATAAGCTGTTGTGGGTTGCATTCAAATAATTCCAGGGGTTAAGGTTTCCAGGGTTTCTTTTTTCAGCTTCTGTACCACTTATTAGAAATTGCATATGCATAACTACATCCTATTGTTCCTGTGCTGTGTTCAACCAGTACGACTAAAACCACTCTCACTCTACCAATCCCCAGTAACACACCATTTAGGCGACAAGCCGCTCTCAGATTCAACCTGCACTGATTTATACAGCACTCAGACACAGATAGCAAACCTCTTACTCACACCCCTACCTGCACTCATAAACGCACACCCACATAATCCCCTCCCCCACATCTTACCCCAGTGGTCCAGGCACTACTTCCCAGACAGGGTCATTGTTTTAATGATATCAGCAATGAATCCTCCCAGTCTGCTCCATTCCACAATCCATGTACATTGTCCACATATTTTTCATAGTGGCTTTCTGTAGATGAGCTAATGCAAATATGCCTTTTTCTTTTGATGAACATTAAACGACTGGATGACTGTGGAATATTAAGCATGTCAATAAATATTTCTTCCTTTTACCCCAAGGTAGAACATTTTCCATAACAACCCCTAAAAAAAATTCAGATTACTGTGAATGTATCAGTTTCTTTAAAGATTTACTCAGATTTTTTTAACAAAAAAATTTCAGGCAAAGAAAAACTATGCAATAAAAAAGGTGCCAAAATGTAGCAACTAGTTCTGAAACCACTGGTGGTGGTAACAGCTGCCGTTGTGCAATACATTGGCAATAACTGGCGTGACGCCGCAGCGCCTGTAAAACTCTTCTTACCTAGAGTGACAGATCCCTACAAACGTCAGTCTCAGTTTTCATTACTGGGAATGCATTGCGGAGGAGTTGATCCAATAGTGATCAACATTAACAATCACATGTTCTATCTGTATGATAGTAACTGCAAGTAAATCTCACATTTTTGTCTTTAACTTTTTGGAAAATGTTGTTGCCTGTCATATTTGATTGCTGAAAAAAATGGCTATTTAATAACATATATATATATTTTTTTACATATAGCCTGTCCCCAATAAATAAAAGTATCAAAATGTATTTTCTGCTTTCAGTGGGTATCTCCATCTGCTATAGATTTTTCTAGCTGATTTTTAACATTCAATTGTGACAAAAAAAAACACACAAAAAACCAAACAAGAGAAATCTATTTGGGGTTATACGTTTTCACAACACAGTATACACAAACAGACAGTTCTCATGTGCAGATATAATGCAAACTGTTCCATTGGGACTATAAAACCATTCTGAAACTTGGGGGAGGGGACAATACAAAGGCTCTCTTAGTCCAACCTCTTTGTGACTACCTATACAAACACAAAGATAAACAAAATCAGTACAGAAATATTGCTGTGTGGATGTCAAAGCAGAGCAGAAAAGATAACAGGAAGAATAAAAGATGCTTCAGCAATCTTGCATGTTATATGCCACACTATTCATCTTTTATTAGTTTCCATCAGCGAAGACATGCTAAGTGACTCACAACCTTCATCTTTAAAGTAATTGATTGCACAACTACAAATGTGGCAATCACACCCCGCGTAACTGTTGTGCCCCTCTTCAAATTTATAAAATCGGATCTTTAATTATCATTCTTGGAACTGACTGACTGACGGGGGAAAACAAGCGATGCTTTAAAAGCCTCCTTCACAAACACAAAAGAAAAACCTTGTTCCAGCAAACAACATTCCTGCTGGCTGTATGAATCAGCGCTCACTGTGGGTCTTATTTCCTTTCTTGTATGGTCCTGTACTTCCTCCATCGCCATTCAAGCCCCTAACCAGCACACATGCCGCGCACTGTTGGTCGGGCCACATGACAGTTACTACTGGGCTTTTTATCAAAAATCAGCACTCGCCAGAGGGAGTGGCTGAGCACAAGAAAGGGAGGAATGAGGAGGGCATTCCAATCAACCCTGCTGAGCATCCCCGGATAAACCAGGGCGACAAATTCCCGCTGTTTGTGCAGTTAAAAAGAAGAAGAAGTATTTTAATATACAAATGCCTTCAGAGTGGAAGGCATTTGTAAAAAAAAGAAGGTATATAGAAAAAAAGGCCAACAAGGGTCACCAGGAGCATCTGTGCGTGTCTGTGTCTTTATTTACTTGAAAATAACAATGCAACTGCTATTTACTTTAGCCTCAGAAAAATACAAAAGAAGGTTCAATCATGTTTTTAATTGCTTTGAGCCCCCCAGAAGCGACAGCAGAAGGCGATTATCATCAGGTTTTTTCAGATGCTGCTGACCCCACCCCTTTTTTCTGTTCTGGTGCTCTGCCTGTGAAACAAACAACAGGAAGGAACAAAGCACCTTCTCCTTTGTTTGTCCATCCTGCTCCTTTATTTTCGGTTACTTTTATAGTCTTTGGCATCCCCCATTTTGTCTTTTTTATATTTTACGTATTGTTTCTGCAACCCCCACTTTTTTTTTTTTTTACATTGAAAAATTGAGAGCCTATATCTGATTTTTATAATATTTGTTTATATCATAACTAATGGATCATTTCTAAAAAAGGAAGAAAATATCCAGTAGTGGTATCTTTGTCTTAGCAAACCATTTTGTAAGTTTAATACTTTTAAATTTGAATATTTGTTTTGATGCCTTTCCCTTTTATTGCTAATACAAAACTAGTAATTTAGCTACTCTTTTTAGATGTGTCAACATCAAATCACCTGCTATAAACTTTTAAGCTGATCTTAAAATGAAATAAAGTTAAATTGCCACCATTCTTTGCCACTCAAAGCTGTACACAAAGTTCTATATACCAAAAATATCTCACAGAAAGAATACTTGTTGATAAATACTTGTTATACGAGCCTTTATTATAGTTTGCATATAATTAATATAGTTGTTTAAATAATAAATAACTCTGACAAAAATATTGATGTATTTCAAATCATTTGAAAATGTAATAAAAAAAGGTTCAGTTATAAAATTTTGTCTAAAAATGTTTCATATTGATTACAATAAGAATAATCAATGGTTTTTGTTTATGAAAACCCAAAATCCAGCATCTCATAAAAATTCAATATTACATAACAGATTTTATCACAAAAATCATATTAAAACTTTATGCTTTACACTTCAATACCTGGTATGCTGAAGATGCCATCATTGTGCTTGTTTTGCAGTCTAACTTGACACAAAGCCTGTAGGAAATCACTATATTCACAGAAATTGATTGTAAACAGAGTCTTGACCAGGTTTTGAGCACAAATCCTGGAAGTTCTCCCACATACTACCCGTTACAAAAAGGGCAAAATATGACCTTTTTATATTTGTCTTTGTATATACTTTTTATTCTTTCCAATTTTCTGCGTAACTGGATTACAAATTGACAATGGAATGCTTCAATTTACATGCAAACTGTCAACTAACAATTGATTAAATCAAGGTGTGTCTGAATTTACCCCCTCTATACTTTTAAGGAACGCTGATGAATGTTGCATCACAACATGACCAAAGGTAACCCTGCAAGCGTAGTGATTGAATGATGAGAGAGCCTCGTCTTTTAGTGCTCCAACAGTCAGTCGAGCCAGTTGACACTGAGTAATCATATTTTCGCTTCTAATCCCTTCAAGGTCATCATGAACCATTATTGTTTCTCATGACATTCAACAATGACTAAGCTCTTTTTAGCCTGTGAAGTGGCTTGATTTTAGGAAAGAGGAAGAAATGATGGGAGCAACTAATTTATGAATCATCTTACAAAAAGGAGCTCGTCTTGCAGGTCTAATCTGATGACATCTCAGCTTTAACCGAAAAGGATTCTGGAAATGGTTTTAGATTAGCTTATGTAGGAATACTAAGACAGCGAGTCTTTCACAGGAAAGTAGATGTATATCTGTGAAATGGAAAATAATAAGTCTATTTACAGAAATTTCGTAATATTGTTAAATGCAAATTTGAAACAAGTTTTACCGTTAAAGAAATTGAGCAAAACATTTCAACAATATTTCCTTACAGAAACATAATTTGCTTGCTAGTTACACAAAACAAATCACTACAAACAAAACAGCATGGTTTCAAAAGAAATGACCTAAAGTTACCTAGCACCGAGAGGCTCTCTTAATCATCGTGGGTATCAGGGGCACGGTGAAGAAATAGCTGCTCTCTAGCTTCTTCCTCCTGCATGCTTCCCAGTCACCTAGGTGTATCCACGGATACCCCTGGCTACCAGAATACAAACCAGACACTCGCTTCTTAGCCTGATTACCACACACACACACACACACACACACACACACACACACACACACACACACACACACACACACACACACACACACACACACACACACACACACACACACACACACACACACACACACACACACACACACACACACAAACAAACACACACACAAACACAAACACACA
>JAVLVB010000946.1:2832102-2846630 GCA_032876305.1 Orestias chungarensis
ACTTTTTCTTTTGCTTGAAGATGGTAAAAAGGAACGGTTTGGTGGTAATAGAGTAAACAAAAAATCCCCAACAGTCTTATTAAGCATATCTGAATCATTAAAAGAAGGTTGCCTCAAATATTGTTGTGCATTTCTTCCTTGAGGTACAAGATTGATTTTTATTGAATAACCTGGCGTCTGTATTGTCGCACCTATATCCAATTTTCAGCATACATTTTGGATCCCTTTCAAATCAAATGGAGGCTGGCTGAAAAAAAAATAAATAAAAAATGAACTAGCAGGTGTTCTAGGCCTCACAGCACAATACCAGACTAGCCACTGGCCAAAGTGGAAACAGAGTGGTGCCAAGAGGGCAAAGCGTGGGTGACACTCTGTGATGGGATGGGCATGTTTTCTGGGCCAATAGTGTGTAGCAATGGCTTTTTCTTTGGCCCTGAACAAAGCAAACCTCTTCATAGTCATCCAGAGATGCAAATTGCTCTTCATCAAACTTTCACACTTGGCTTCCAGGGAACAAAATGATGAAATCCTTGCCGATTTGGCAAGAAATGCCTGTAAAAAAAAATCCCCCCAAAAACCCCCTCTTTCAGCAAAGGAATTGGCAGATTTTTGATCAGCTAGGTAAACGCACATACACACTTACACACCGTACACAGTTGATTTACACATAAACTGTGCATTCAAAATAACTCATGCACTCTGAGCGCTTATTTCTTTCCACTCTGAGTGCTTATTTCTTTCCTCTAGATGTTTTTTTTGGGGGGATTTGGCATCCCAGAGGGAAGCTTGCGTTGAACCCTGCATCAAAGACATCCCCACCAGAGGGATATCAGTCTCATCCCAGAGGCTCCTACAGGTGAGGCAGAGGGGTGTGTCCGTGTGGGAAAAGGAAATAAGAAGAAAATGTGGTTCCTCAGCCTATGTATATTTTTTGTATGTTTGAATATTTACAGGAAATGCTTTTTTACATTTCTAGTCCTTTTTTTCTCTCCATATGTCTTCCTTTTGTTGACAATCTTCGAAGGGGATAATCTGAAATGCATAGATTCAAGCTCACAAATCTACTAAATTTAGCAGGAAGTCTTGACTGAAAGAAAAGAATGTCAAATATACAGAATGAGTTTTTGAAAAGCACCTCCTTAGAAAGTGACCATCTCTGAGGTGTCGTTTCTTCAGTTTGGACTGAAGTGACTATGTAAGTTCTGTACAAAGCACCGGAGGGGTTGTTTAAACCCATTTGAACGCCCAAAGCCCTTGCTAGCTCCCTTGATTTAGACAAATTCTTTCCAAGAGGAAACAAAAACTTTGACTAAAACACTTAAGTACTCCAAAGTGTGTCCACTGGTTAATTTATGAGGTGCACCTTGTTTCTAGCAAGTGGTACTGCCTGTTTGCTTTCATAAATGTGTTAAAAAGGAGAGAACATTAAATGTAATGAGATAGATATGGTCAGCATCACATAGTCAGACCATCTTTCCAATTCCTTTGCTCTGTTCAAAATTTAGCAAGCATGTCTACATGCCAATATGCGTATCGTGGGTCCATTGGATTGGCTGGTTCATTATTTGTATTAAGATGCGGTTCAGTAAGAGAACCAAATAAAGTTGCGGCAGTCGTTATCAACTGAAACAAACACAAAAATCTTAATATGTTAGAAATATAAAAATTTTTAAACATCAACTCCCACCAAAAACATAGTTTTTCAGAAGAAACCCCCCCCCAAAAAACATGACTCGGTAATTTCAATATTTTTTAAAAGCTACAACGTAATCCAATATCATCCTATATTATTTTTGTTATAATAAACCAAAAAGACTGCATGTGGCAGAAGACTTACTGATTAGTATTCTTCCGAGTCAGTGTGAGTAGACAAGCTTGCAATCAGAATGCAAGGAAGACCTCTTTCAAACAGGAACGCAATGAGGGTGAGGGTGACAAGACAGCGAAGTCTTGTATAACATGTAAACAAAGCTTCAAACACTGCACTTACAATGCTGCACAGTTTTATACCACAAATGAAAGGCAAGGCAAAGAGATGGCCTTCCTTCAAGGCGCATAAAGGGTTTTTTAGGTTTTAAGTTTGAAATGCTTTTCAGGGTTTCTGAAGGACTTCTTTTTACTCCCATTCTACTTTTCACTGAGGAAGTAAACAGCAACAAAATGTTCCATCTGAAACAAAATTCTAAATGTTTAATCTAATATACATCGAAGAGAACTATTCTGATGGGAGTACAAAAGCACAACAAAAGGGAAGACAAAAAATAAATTAAAAATACTTGGAATTCAAGACATAATTCAAACATTCAAAACTCATTGCAACTTCAAAATTCTTAACATCCTAAATCCTAATAAATAAATAAATTTAAAAGAATAAATTAACAATATCAGTGAGGGGTTGAGGTAATCTAACAGGTAAATTGGATGAATCGAAAAGATGGTGCACATTCCTTAAATGTATTTAATAAAAATAGATTGATGATTTCTAGGGAACTTTCTATCACCCACTTCATTTTGCAAGCCCCTTCCTGTCTATTTTTCCTTTTTTCTACAGATTTCCATCTTCTTTCACTCCCTGCACACTAAACAGTCTTTTTGTGGGCTCTTGATCTCTTGATTTTTGCCGGACTGGGGACTTTAAGGTCTGACAGATAAGGGGCCCATAGGAGACAACTGCTCTTTCATAAAAGTGTGGAGAACGAAATTGAGGAATAGGCTGCTCCCTTTTAGGCCTTCCGAGGAATAATTTACAGCTCTGCCACAGCTGATTTCCTCGACTAACTACCAAAGGCACGCTAAGAGAGGCTATGGAACAGCAGCTCAACAGCAGGGAGCTGACCATGACATCTTTGAATCATATAGAGAGGAGCTGTGGGGTGGGGAAAAAAAGGGGTGGGAAGGATTTGAATTATTGAACAATTGTCATAAAGGGAGGAAAAAATGAAACTTGAAAGGAAAGATGGGGTTTTGTCGAGTGATCACCGTCTCACACAAATCGTCTCATCACCTCTGTTCCTTATATAAATAGCCAAAAACATTGCACACTTCGGTAAGGAAAACATGTTTTAAGCACTGAACCTATATATTCTTTTAATTATACCAGATAAATATATTATTAGTTTTTAGTTTTAGTTTTTTATTACAATTGAATACTTCAAACTTTTCACTCGTGCAACTTTTGCAAGGATTTTGCAATTACACCCAACACTTTTGGCCAACCACATTTGTGAAAAGCCAATTATCCTCCCAGGTGCAGCTCACCATTTTTCAGACACTGCCGACACCAATGGTGAATGCACAAAAAAAATATGACAGTCAGACATGCTGCTCTTAAATCAAGCTTGCTTCCTATTATTACACCCTTTCAGTTCTGGCCACAAATAGGCGAAGTTACTCTAATTTGGATCTTGTGACGATTTTGTGGTTTTACAGCCACTTAGCTTGGGGACATCGT
Source organism: Orestias chungarensis (assembly GCA_032876305.1). NCBI lineage: Eukaryota > Metazoa > Chordata > Actinopteri > Cyprinodontiformes > Cyprinodontidae > Orestias > Orestias chungarensis. The sequence goes on from JAVLVB010000946.1 coordinate 2,835,554, forward strand.
CCAACTGGAGGATCTAATTGTTCATAAACTTAAACTTTAATGTTCTGTACTGAAACCATTTCTGGGACACAGAAAACATTTCCTTTCTCAACAGTATGATGGCTACAGAATCTCCTGCTGTTTATGCAGCACTATAAATGGTTGGACAGATGGATCCTCAGGTATCTGCAGATTGTAGCCAAAAATGAACCTATGGTCATGGTCCACAGTTCTCTTCCAGATATCTTACATCCTTTCTTTAGATTTTTCTTTCAATGTGCATTACGCAGAAGAAGAGTGTTTTAAGTCACACATCACAATCCAGACTTTCTCAATTTTATTAAAGAATTTGTGATATTACAAGTACAAGTTATATAAAAAGTTTGCAAAAAATATCTGATTATTAAGATATTTTGCAAACATGAATAATAAAAATTTGTCCAATCAAATCTTTGTAAAAAAAAAAGGCTTTTCTATAACTTTCTTTTTCACTGCACACAAACTCAGCAGAAGTGAGTAATTAATACAGCACCACCTTATTTCTCTGCACTCCTGCAACTGAAGGAAATTAGCTCATTAGACCCGAATGCCTCTATATTCACTTTCAATTACCAAAACATCACTTATCTGTATCTGCAACAGAATGCTAAGCTTTGAATAAAAATGTAAATAAAACACTGAAGTAATACAGCATGTAGAAGATATGTAAAGCATTGATTTTACTTCCTTGGTAAAGTTTTTGGTTCAGAAAAATAAAGCAAAATGTTTTACAGTCAGATGACTTTGAGATGAAGCCTAAAAAGCAGATATTTAAAAAAAAGTGACTTTCACTTTATTCTATGTTTTCAACAAAGGCATTTTCATGACAGCACAATTACCATGTGTGTGTGTGCGTGCGTGTGGTAGTGTGTCAGGGGGTAAAACATAGCTAAAACCCTTTCTTTAAGCCCATTTGTGAGAAATGGTTTAAATGGTGAGGGGGCAGGGAGTTGACTGTTATTAGCTTCCCTTGTTCCACCCCTCCATCAATCCATCTTCTCTCACAAACACAGGGACACACAGAGATTTCCCAAACTTCAATGAAGCATGGAAGAATACCTCTTCAGCCCTTTTTATTCCTGGGAAAAGCTTATAGATTTTAATTGCATTAGTGGGAGGTGTGAGAGGCCATAGGGAGCTTCCAAACCCAATGAAGGCAGAACGGAAATGGAATTTGATTTAAGGGAACGGAGAATAATCACATCACTGACAGTCTGGACTTTCTTTTTTTATATTCACCGCTATTCATTTCTTAACTGTTAGGTTTTTCGTTTTGTTTGTTTGTTTACGCCTAAAGTGCATAGAGGTAATATTATTGGCTAAATTATATCAAATGATGGCAGTAATCTGATAAAATTGCTGTACCCCTCGTACTGCGACCCAAGAGCCTGTATTAAGCGGCCTGGAACTCCATATTTCTTGGCATACACCACACCCTCAGAGGAACATGGTCGAACGTTTTTTTTTTTTTTCAAGTGCACAAAGCACTTGTCTGACACAGTTTCAAATATAGCCGTTTTTCATGAAAACGTCAGATAAAGACCATGTACTCAAAGTCTGTACAAAAAACAAACAAACAAAAAAATGGTCAAAAACTCTGACATTTAAGGTTATAACAAATGAGACTACAGAACCATAGCCAAAATAAACATATTAACATGCTAACTTTTATACCTGTGCATTCATACATTTTTATTATGATAAATTAAGCAAATGTAATAAATAAAAAAACTGCAGTTTTTGCTGTAGAGTTTGTTTTACTTTTTAGTTTAGCATACAATGCAGAAGCTACAAGATTACCAGTTTGTATTAATCAAAGTATAACCTTTAAAACACCTAAAGAATAAAAACAAAAAACGAGTTGCTAGTTGCTGCATTTTTACATACTAAAAACTATAGATGAAAAAGAAAGAAAATCATATTTTTCAGTATTAGATGTGGTGATCACTGATCAGAGATGATCAAAAAAAAAGACGAGTTAATTTGTTAATTTTTATTTCTGTATAAGAAGTTAAATATGTATATACATATATATATATATATATATATATACATATACATATACATATACATATACATAGATAGATAGATAGATAGATAGATAGATAGATAGATAGATAGATAGATAGATAGATAGATAGATAGATAGATAGATAGATAGATAGATAGATAGATATGTATGTATATATATGGTATACATTTTGAGATTTTCAAAGATATGTGTCAGAACTTAGGACTTGTTCAAATACTGTATTTTTTAGCAGTCTTTCTGGTTCATGTTGAGGCGGACTATAAAAATGCACTAGTGTTAAAAACATGGTGTTATTGTCTTTGCCGGCAACTACTCTCTGAAAGAGAAAGAAAAACAGTCCTACCATCATTTAAATATTAAATACATACTCCGATTTCTTTAAAATCATAATTGCTGATAGATGCCATAGGAGAAGAATCATTGAAAGAAAAGTGTAGGATTGAATTTAGGATGCTCTGTTTTTCCTTTGCAAAACCCACAGATTGGCCAGAGGAGGCCTTTAAGTCAGAGTCTTAGTTCTTCTTAACCCCCTCCCAACCTGCGTAGGGTGACAACTATAGGCTTGAACTCATAAGATTAATGCTCTTCCTTACTTTGTACCCAACATTGGCCAACCATTTTATAAAGGCCTCCTCCCCATCACTTAGACCAAACATTCGCACATACACGTCGCCCACCCTCGCTTTGGCAGGCGACTGCAAAGAACTTGTGTGGAATGGAGCTTCAAATGCAGTGCAACCTACAAAAGGACTGAAAAGGCCGAAAGAAAAACAAAAGGCAGCAAAAAATACAAGTGTGAATATACTGTGCATTAATTTCAACACTTTCCGATGTTCTGCTTATATATAAAAGGACAAGATAAGAGAGATTGATAATCCATTTCACAACTGATGATCCCAGCAAAAAATACCACAGAAAATGAAAAAAAATTAATTTTTATTTAAAGGTTTTTTGGTGAAAAGGTTAGCTGAGGTGTATTAGTAAGGATACTATGCAGTAATCAGCTGATCAGGTGATGGCAATGACTACCCAATTTGCACAGCAGGGTAGAAGATAATGAATCTCCCCATCCTTCCAGTGGGCCCAGTGTCTTTTCGCTGATCTCGACCAAAAGAGAGGAAGGAAGATGATGAAAGATAGAAGTTATGAGGAAGAAAAGCCATGAAAGTTCCTTAAGTAGATCAGATCCAAATACCACTGGAGAAAGTGTCAATATATTACTTTGAAGTCCTGGATTTTATGAACTATTGAAAATTCCTAACCAGCTAATATGGGAAATTACAGAGAGGAGCAAGAAAGGTAGCCTGTATGTTTATCTTTTTCTGGGCAAAAGAGTTTGGAAACAAAGTCAAGTAAAGGTTCGGAGGTTAATTTGCAATATAGTTGTGTCACAGGTATTAATAATAGTTGGCCGCTGTTGGGGTAATAAGCATCTTTAATGATAAACAGAGATAAGCTCTGCTCTAACAAAGACATTTTAAATAAGATTATTGAATTTTCCTGATTGAAACAAAGGAGTAGATTTTCCAGAATAGCCAACAGGAAAAACAAAATCAATGAATAAATCAAACACAGTATGAAATCTAAAAATCTTCCTCTGCTTTGCTTCAGAAAAAAGAAAGGGAAACACATTCTGCCAGCTAGAAGCGTTGCCTTCAATGTAACCGCTTAAATTCTTTGTTTCGCCTTCTAGATCAGTCCAAGGTCAAACATATGCGGCATGCAAAAGGCACTTAAAATTCCCTTGCAGGGGGAATTGTTCACTTAAAAATACAACAATAGGCACAAACAGAAAGGGAAATGTAAAAAAATGCATCCAGTTCACCTAGTACATACAAAGCTAAGTAGATTTAACCAATTTATAAGACACATGTTAAAAAAAGGCAGATTTTACACATTTTAATCCAAACAGAAAAAAATAGAACCAGATCATGTAGAGATTATAGCTTGAAAATTACCGATTGCATTTTTCTTTATCAGAAGTTTTTATTTAGCATAAACAAAATAAAGTATTTTTTACCCACCACAGTTATGCTGCAAGTGATGGTGGAGATGCAGAAACCACTCGCATTTATAGGCAAATTCTATCCAACAGTTTATAAAGTCAAGTGTTTAAAGGGACATGTTTTTATTTATTTATTTAATCACCAGCATAGCAGCTTTAATGCTAATAGTAAGATATCATTTTAATTAAAGCTGAATTGTATCTATCAATCTATCTATCTATCAACCCACTAGTTGATTTTAACAAATCAAGGCTTTTATGATCAAACATAGAAGAGATCTGTATAGATTTTATTTCTCTGGCGAGGGAGGGTGTATTTGAGAGTTTATCAGGTCAAGAGAAATGGCATGGCCGGCATAAAACCACATCCTGGTATTCTGCAGTTAACTACAGCAAGCAACTAACACCACCTGGACAATGCCCTCTCTGACCTAGAAGGCAGTGAATACAGCAGTACAGTTACCAAAGAGCTTAAAAAAACATTTTCAGGTAGAAATTTTCTGATATTTCAAAAATATTCAGTTGTTTGACTGATTTGAACCCAACCCTGTCCTATCAATCAGACTATGAGCTTTTCTAAAGTTTAAATAGTTGAAAAAAAAAAAAAAAAAAAAATGCCATCAAGTGTGAGGCCCGATCTTTGATCAGATTTTGGAAGTCATTCAATCCACCATCATCTGCCATCATTTTACAGCCTTCAAGGCTGACAGCTGGGCTTTTGATGTCAAAACATGCCCACTGGCAAATAGATGTGTATATGGGGAACTATCTTTTGAATTATCCAAAAGAAATTTTTTCACCCTTCTCAAAAAAAAAAAAAGAAAAAAAAAGAAAAAAACAACAACAAAGGTGTGATTTGATCGATCAAACAGCAAACCCTGACAATCAAAGTCGATTTAATTTAGTTTTAAAGAAATCAAACAAAGGGAATACAGAGATTGTACTGTTTCTTTACAAAGCTAGATTACAAAATGCTGACTTAGCTTTCTATCAAAGGAATATAATATAATAGACAATGTGTGACATTCGCAAAACATACTAATTCAGTTACCATCCAGTTATTTTATATAAATATCTTATCTATATTTTCACAACAATTTTTCCAAATTTTGGATATATTTTAGGCATGACATGAAGATTCGTTAAAAAGGCAACAGGAAATGCAAATTAAAGATGTTGAAAACAGATGGAATCATATCTGGAGTGTCAAACTTGTAAAATGTACATATACCAAAAAGTCCACTCAGTGCCTTTGTAGTGATTGCAACAAACTATGGTTCATAAAGTGAAGAGGTATTTGCGTATTTATCCATCAAGGAAAAGTGAGGCAAAAGTGTAAATTAGTGCAAATTTAACAAAAGCACCCTCTAGGCCGAAGACTGTCTATAAATGATTACAGTTGAAAATTACATATTAGGATAAAAAACCAGTCCCTCCAGAAAGACGTGATTCTGCGATCGCAGAAAATCCCGCAAACCCCCTCCCCCAGCCAAAAGTGAGTGGTCCGGCGCATTGCATAGTGACGTCATCTCCCTATTCTGTATTTTATAACTAAGCAATGTTCATATTTTGTAATTTTCCACTCTACTCATACTACGTTATTGATTATCTTAAATGTTCAAACACTCAATAACTAAATAACTGTAGGACTAAATAACTGAGTCAGCTATGCTGCTATTTTATGTCATGTTTGCTGCTTACTATATGTGTGAGAAGCATGTTTATTCTCCCTACATTTGTAAACAACAATTCCCACATTTTTCACACTTTTACCCGCATTTTCATCACAGAAAACAGGAAGAAATGCAGCAGAATTCAAGAATCAAGGATTTTTGCCTGCGTTTTTCTGGGTGGACTGAAAAACTATCATACACTAGGCACTAAAAGGATGAACACTAAAGCTCTGCTAGATAGCTGCACTGAGTCTAACCAGCGTTGTTGCTCTGAAGTCAATGTGCGTTGGAGAGGTAGTCATTTTTCCAAAAACAATCCAAAAATTACTTTGAACAGCTACAGTCATTTTTTAAAACAGGTGGTGAAAAAGAAACTACATTGTGTCCTCTTCATCTGCATTTTTTTTTATGGAGCTTACTCTTTTGCTGTATGGGTGATCTTTGCGGGAAAACTAATCAGCATTATTCATCTGCTATACATCTGGAGATGATGTTTTGTTTTTGTCTCATATTTCTAATAATTCTTGGGTGTTAGTGCTAAAAACTGGTGTTTGTTACTTAAATTAATTTGGATGTAAGTTAAATACAATTAAATACAATCTAGCCCAATAAAGCACTCATTGCAGATTAAAAAAAAATAATCTAGTGAATATACTGCTAAGAGAACGTTAGACGAAAGAAAATTGGACTCTCTGATGTCTTTATTCTGCCCAGCAGCCTTTTAACCAGATCAAACCCTTTTTTCATGTAAACTTTTTTTTTCTTTATTAGACTAATCACATCCTACCACTGCTAATCTTAAACCATCCTCTAACGGCTCAATATCTCCATCTCATTACAGCATACAATATTTCCTGTAGCGGCGGACGGCAGCTTACAGACTTCAGCCCTATCGATCTGTCTTAGCGACTGTTAGACATGCTTGCACTGAGAAGCAGCAAACTGGGGAGAAGCTGTGAGGCATTTCAACAGACTGAGATGTGACTTTCGTTCTCGGTTCAGTAATGATAGCAGAGAAATCTCATTTCACGACTCACTGCCATGTTTGCAAAACCGCATCTGTGAAGGAACAACCCGAACAAAGCTCTAAGCAGGCTCCGGTGCAACAGTCCACCTGTCTGAGCCGATGACACGACTGCATGAGAGATGTGAGAGTTAGCGATGGGAAAATCCAACAGCCAGGGTAAAAAGCAAGGTCTCCGGGACAAACGTCGACAACGGCTGCTTCTTTGGTTGTTAATGTTTTATTGATTGGAGTGGCGATTCAACTAGCTTTCTTCTTTAAAAACGGCCTGCATCCACACAATCTAAGACAAATTCACTGTTGTTTCTCTAGTTTGCAAGGACAAGGACCAACAAAGCTTTCTTAACCATTTACCAGCTATTTTTTGTTGGTGTCCGTTATAGGCCTTAAAAAAATGCTATGTTTTAAGTCATATTTAAAATTAAATAAAGCAATACATTAAAATGATTGACAAATTTAACTGTAATCTTTAAAGTGAATACAAAGACAGCGAAAGCAAAAAAAACAAAAACAGCTTTGGTAAAATAAAACTAAATGCCCATTTCTAACTTGAACTGTACAGTCTTATTTCTTGTTGCTAGAAAACTACAACATGGGCAGTCATATTTTGAAGTAAAATTCATTGAAACTCTCTGCATTGATTCATGATCAGTGCAGTGTAAGATGACTCTACACTCACCGATACAAAGAGATTACAGAAAAGTTCTAAATGCTGTGAGGGTGGACAATTGCTTTGAGAGTCAAATGGTAAGCATAATACAGTCTTGAAATTGCTCATATTTAAACAGGACCACCTCCAAGACATAGGTACACCAGAGTCTTCTTGGCAAGTAGCTACAGGACCCTGAAGGGTTCAATTTTCACTGTGACTAAAGCCAGAACCCACATGTGGCAGCAGATGCACAGAATGGAGAGGTTATTAAAGGGCATGGCTGGATTTCTGTGTTCATGTGTGTTTGTGTCTTTTAAAGAGAGATGTCCAAGTGTGCAAGACCTTATGTTCTTGCCAGCATTGGGTAGAGAATGAATAGAAGCCCAACATGCCACTATATTCTTAATTTGCACTGCAGGTGGAGTCGGGTTATATTAAGCCTCAAGCTTTGCTTCTCCTTTCTATTTTTGAGAAACTCAAGGCTAAAACATAATAAATCTCTATAGGTATGTATTATTTTATCATTACTGAGATAATAACTATCAAATATTAGATATTCACTTATTAGCATGCATCTCTAAAAAAAATACCTTAGCTGAGATATTCTGTTTAAGATTTAATATGCATAGTCTTGTAATCTGATATCTAAAACTGGCCTTTAAAAAGGTCCTACCCACAAACCACACAAGTTAAACACATGTTATCAAGATATTATCTGAAAGACAACACAGGTAGCTTTTTAAAAATGCTGTGAAATTGTATTTATCACCCATGAGACAATCTTTAGTCCACTGACAACATCTGGGAGCCTTTTGGTTCCCTTTCCACATGGGTTGCACATCTAAAGACTAAACGTTTTCCCCACTCTTCTTCAAAACAGTTTAGGCCCCGTCAGATTGGATTTGTGAACATCAATACCCACATCTTGCCAAAGAGTCCATTTGGATTTCTACACATGCATATGCTGTTATCCAATAGATGCCATTTGAGCTTCGGCTGGTTTGAAGCCTGTCTACAAGGCTAATCTGTGGACTCTTCAACAGGCTTTATTGAATCAAGAAAACAAAGAAACTGTTTATGTATAGTGCACCGATTTACAACAGATGTTGTCTCAATACACTTTACAAGAAAATCAATTCCAATCGTCATAGCATCATAACAAATCAGTTTAAAAAATATTCCAATCTAAGGTTACTCAGCAGATTGTATCGAGTCATTGACTTGAAGCATTCATTCATCCAGAATCAGCACACTGAAACAATGGCTTGTCTTGTCGTTGACTTTAAAGCAATCTCTCAAACAGAGCGTGTATGCATTGCTGGATTACTTTGCATTTAGCTTTCAGAGATTTTGTAGTTAAGGCTGACTATGTTTACCGTCTCTGCCGGACAACATAATTACGGCACTACTACTGTATGTTGTGATGATTGAGTTTTCAGAGTGGTACGCAGTGTTAGTCTTTTGCTACTCATAGTGCTAATTTTGTAACTTCTGAAAGTTGTATTGATTTTTTTACAGACATAAGAGTAAGGTGAGATCAACACAAATACCCACTACACTTTTCAGATTGTTATTGAAATGGAACGTTAAAAAAGGGGTCAAGAAAAGCGTGGCTACCTGCCAGGCTAACAATACACAAGCGGAAACCCGGCCGAAAAACAAGAAAGAAAAAAGAAAACACCATGCGCTTGGTTGTCACTGAATCAAACATTTAAGTACAATTGGTGCATAAAATATTTTTGTCATTTTTTTGTATGCTGCATCAATTTTAGCTGCACCTAAAGCATCTTATGAAAAAGCTTTTTTGGAGATAGCCATTGCAGTACAGAAAGAGAAAAAAGTACATAAAAGAGACGTAAAGCACACTTCCAAAAACATGTCAGTGGTTGCCCTTATAAGTTTGAAGAGAAAAAAATCAAGAAGCAATTAAAGAGCAATCAGAATGTCTGGTATGGTGTCAATGCCTTTTTAATGTTAATGTGTTTTAAGGCAACAGTTAGAAGAACTATAACTTTGCAAAAGATATTCTCCTACAGCATCTCACTACCAAAAGGCAGATATTTATACAAAAATCTTAAAGATGAAAATCATTTAAAATCATTAACAGTATTACCAAGTACAGTAAGTAATTTCTTTACATGCACCTCTTCAGAGGGAGCATTCTAGTCAATCTTCAACTGAACATGTGATAAATCTGGGAAATCTACAAAATTGAAAAAAACAAACAAACAAAAATAAATAAAAATAAAAACCTAGCTAGCCATAAAGCAAATCTCTTAACTAGGTCCCTCTAGGAACATCTACCTCTGGAACCAAAGTTCAGGAAAGACAAAAGCAATAACTAAACCATTTCAAAAGGCTAAGAGTTCATGTCTGGACTGCAGCAATGGAATAATTCTTCATCTTGCCTTTTTGGCAGATACAAGCATTTGTGTTAAAAGCTAATTCTAGTCTTGCTTTATCACTGATGTGTTGATCTCCAATTATTTTTGATGTGAAGCGACTATATGCTTTGTCCAAAGCCTTGTCTATTACAGACAGGCCACATTTTCAATAAATCTGTTGTTACTCCCATTTTATGTAGCATTTAGATGGATCTTGAGCCTGACACCACTATGAAGACCACTTGTGTGTCAGAATTTATTTTAGAAGATTCTCTGACTGAACAGAAGGAATTATTTCTGAGGTTCTGGAAGGTTGGTCTACGAGCAGAGTGAATCCCGCAAGCATTGGTTAAAATACATGAAAAGATATGCATGATGTTTCACATCTACATGTGAGAAAAATGATGTGCATTCTCACTGGGCTTATCACTGCAGGCACATACAAACAGTTGTCATATAGCTGTATGTATAAACAAAACATTCAGACATTAGGAAGCCAGCAGCCCAGATTAAGGTCAGGACAGTATGGTACATTACAGTGAGAATGTTTGATCCCCCCCACTCATTTTTAACAGTATGACTGTTTGGATAAACAAGCATCTAAATGTGTATGAGCGTAGGCAGTAATTAATAGGCAAGTAACTCCCTCCGGTCTGGTTTGAGTCATTCCTCGTTTGATGAAAACATAGCTGGATATGAAATCAGGCAGACTAAGTTACAGTAGCATAATTTGGAGTTCGAACAGTGTTCAAGCAACATTTTGGTTAAAGCTGCAAGCAAATAATGTTACAAATATATAAAGCACAAACAAATACATGTTTGCATATATAAATATAACAGTCCAGTTGCTGAAGATAAACACGTCTTCCCATTTGAGTTTTTTTAAACCCTTTTTTATCTATTTAGATCAAATCTTTAAAACAAAATGTCCAGCCTCACTAACAGCCAAATAATTATGTTGCTAAACCTAAAATATGAGTTTTGTATTTTTCCCTTTGGCAATGGCATTTAAATGGAATATTGATTAGCAGAAAAATGCTAAGGGAACAGATGTAAGAAGCAATAAACAGCTATAAAACAATCTATTTTGGTCTAATATACTAAGATGTGGTTTCACAAAATACATATATACATATATATATATATATACATATATACATATATATATATATATACATATATACATATATATATATATACATATATACATATATATATATATACATATACATATATATATATATACATATACATATATATACATACATATACATATATATACATACATA
>JAVLVB010000947.1:7798-23810 GCA_032876305.1 Orestias chungarensis
ACACACACACACACACACACACACACACACACACACACACACACACACACACACACACACACACACACACACACACACACACACACACACACACACACACACACACACACACACACACACACACACACACACACACACACACACACACACACACACACACACAATTTGGCTTTCGGGTGAAATTTGTGGATAATGTTAAAAGTTCCCGCTACAGTGATATCATATCACGAAAGTAGGACATTTAAGTAGAAGGGTACACTGGAGATTTCCTCGTCTCAGACAATTTGTTGAAACTAAAGTTAACAACAATGGTGTGTACACCACAACAAAAAATGTCAACGCCTCAATAACTGGTCATGGACCCTTGAGCATCAATTACAGCTTGACAACGACGTCTCATGCTGTTCACAAGTCGACTGATTGTCCTCTGAGGCAGGACTTCCAACTCTTCTTGAAGGGCAGCCCTCAGGTCATTGAGGTTTTGGGGTGCAGAGTTTTGAGCCTCTACACGGCGACTCAGTTGATCCCACAGGTTTTCAATGGGATTCGGGTCTGGAGAAAGTTCAGGCCGCTCCATTTGAGGTACACCAGTCTCCAACATCCCTGATGATGCGACCCTGATGAGCTGGAGCATTGTCATCCATGAAGATGAAATTAAGCCTTTGTTGTTCATGTAGGGGCACAATCACTGGATTAATTATGTTGTTCAGGTAGTATGGGCTTGTCACTGTACCATTCACAAAGTGTAGGGCAGTTCTAGACAGACTGGACACACCTGCCCACACTGTGACACCCCCACCACCAACAGCTGGTCTGGTGACAACAGTGGCTGATGCATAGCGCTCTCCTTGACGTCTCCAACATCGTTGGCGGCCATCATTTCTGCTCAACGTGACTCGACTTTCATAGGAGAACAGCACTGAGGCCCACTGGTCCCATGTCCAGCGTAAATGCTCCCTGACCCATGCAAGACGATGACGCCTGTGCCTGCTGGTGTGGTTAGGTACCCTTGCAGGTCGTCTAGCACGCAGACCACACTGATGTAAATGGTTTCCAATGCTCTGACGTGACACTTGGGTGCCTCTCACCTCTCTTAAAACGTGCCTGGAGTTGAGTGGCATTCATCATCCGGTTTCTCAGGGCATTGTTCACAATGTAGCGGTCATCAGCATGGATGAGGCCAAAGGACGTCCACTTCTACGCCTTTCTGTGACTCTTCCAGTCTCTCTGTATCTCTGTTGCAACCTGCTGATGACACTCTGTGACACCCTGAGCTCAGTGGCCACGTCCGTCTGAGAACGTCCTGTTTGAAGCATTGCAATGGCAGGTACTGTTGATCCATTGTTAGGTGTCGTCTTGGTCTCATGATGTCTCAATGTGAACAGCCTGATGAGGACGACTGTTTAAACACCAGTTGTGATTGAACCAGGACATTTATTGGTCGATTCCAGGATCAAACACCTGTTGTGACTTTTGCGGTTAAGCTCCACGTTAAGAGAACAGCAACATGTCTAAAAAGTACTGAAACATTTAACAGTTGGACAGGTGCATTCAAAAGCTTGGAGAAGGTCACATTAAGTTCACCTGTTATGGTTTGAATGTATTTAGAGCTCATGCTGATTTTCAACCCGACAGCCAATCTATCTGTAAAAGAACCTGTAACCAGGGGCTGTAAACCTGGTTTTCCTAATATTTTAGACTGGGATTATAAGGAACCCCTGTCTCTCGCCCAGTGACCGCTGGTGACCCACAAGGAAAAGCTGGTTGGAAATGGATGGATGAACTATACGGCTGACATCCTTAAAACACCTTGCAGCCACTTCAGCCTTCTAGTGATCTGGGATAGGTTCTTTTAGATGGTTTGTACTGATGCTAAAATATCTCACAGGTTTCTTTTCTGCGTCCACCTCTGTTGCTGACATCGTTTGAATGTGATTTTTATCCAGATGTTAGGCATTTTATGAATCTCCCCCTTCTCCAAAGTCTACACTGCGTGATACATTAAATGATCAGAAAAATTGGGGATTTCTGGCTTGTCGTTTAGCCAGTCACTGGTGACAGCAAATACATCGTGTAATTAGGGACTTGTGGTGAGCAAACCTGTAAAGCACCACTGTTTTCCATCCACTCATCTGCTAAGACAGTTATGTTACACCATGGTTCTCTAATGTGAGCCTTTCTTATAGTCTGCATGTGTTTGTGTGTAAATGACCTTGTTCAATGGTGTGCTAGTATTAAAACTAAGAAATGACCATCATATCTAGATAAATAAAAATACTTTGTATTTCATAAAGAACTTTCAGCAGTTTTATATTCATAGCATCAAACATGAATGCAAAAGTTATGTTGTGACTTTTCAATAAAAGGTGGAAGCTTAGCCTTCCTTTAACTTTTAGTTATAAGTAACATCTAAAACTTCATAGAAACTGTTTAAGTGTAAGATTGTTCTGGTTGTAGTTTGCAACTGTGTGTGTTCCATTACATTAGAGCCTGTGTGTAGTTGAAGATCGGAGTGACACCAAGAAATCTCTGGATTCCCTCCATCACCAGTACAGGCTTTGACCGCAGCAAGGCTCCGTCCACAATGTGAAGCTGAGCGTAAGAACAGCAAACAGTCAGAGCCAACATTCGTTACAACTGCCAAAAAAAGTCAATACAGCTGCTGGTTACAATTTCAAGACGTCATTTCAAATAAGTTTAGCAAACAATGCACCTTAAAAAAGCTACAAAAGTAAAATCCTATTTCTCCTCAAGTTGTCTCTTTTTCGGCATTAATAAAATACTGATATTATACTTTAGCATGTGTAAATATTTGGTTTTATTCATTTGAATGAAAATTCGAGCCCTCCTAGCTAACAGAGACGTTTAAGCTTTAAGTTAAAGTACAGGTTGTGCTCTATACAGTGTAATTAGGAGAAATATTCGTTATCACGTTGTCATATTATGACTTTACCTGGCTGGGCTGGTAATATTGCAGCCATCGCTCCAAGTGAGAAGCATAGGCCCCGGGTTGAAGGCACCGTTTCTGCAGGACCAACAAGGCTCTGGACTCGGAGGGCGCCGCCGTCACCACTGCATGGAAAGTGTTGTTGAGTGCTGCAGGGTCCTGGTGGGCTCTCTGGTGCTGGGTTCACACAGCAAAATAAACACACTGGAAACCTCAACACTCACATTTATGTGGAGCCCATCAGAAAAAACACCTGCTTCCGTTTTTTGTTTTTTCAAATTTACTTGGTTCTAAATTTAGTTTCCACAAAAAAAAGACTGACTTACATCATGTTTAAAGTAGGAGTGTCTTGATCTGATATTGAGCCAAAGTCAGCAAAAAAACTATTAGGTTTGCCTGCATTCAAAATCTCCGATGTTAGAACTTCAAACTATGCAGTCTGTTCTAGCATTTATTTCATTACAACATTTCTTTTCAGCAGGTTGTCCAGTAGGAAGATGCTTCTAATCACTAACAGAGTAGCACCAATGTAAGCTGTTGTAAACTTCTGTTCACTACTTTAGCTTCATTAACCAAAGCTTTTCTACCATTTCACATGCATGTATATTCATGTTGACATCGTATTGTGTCAATATCGGTATCAGACAGTACTGAGGACTGAAATATCGGTATCATATCGGAACCCAAAAATCTTAACGGGAAAGCCATAGTTGGAAGCTGAATACTGTCTTTCTTCACACTAGCGTATAAATTCCTTCTTTGGGACCCGATGTATAATGCTGGTGTGGAAAACAAAATGGTGGCTCTTCTGATATTTTTTTAATATCTATGTGAGAGGAATCAGAGTTTTAATCATGTATGTGTATACATATGTGCATAGAGGTCTCCTACCTGATACCAGGAGTACGCTCTGTCAGAAGGATTGATGAGCACAGCCAGGATTTTGGCCCTGGGTAAAAGGGCTGCTGCTCTTTTGGGTGCCACTTCAGAGTCGAAGTAATTGGCACTTTTTTCAAACACGAAGTCTGCGCTGACGTTTGAGGGGAATGGGAAGAACTCCATGTACCTGATAAAATCACAGGCAAACCACACAAATCAGTCAAATCCATGGTTGTTAGGATAGATATTACTTGTAAGACATCTTGAATACTGCAATGATGATATTGACTTCAATTAACCCATATTCTCTTCAAATGTTTTCGTCTTTTTTTATTTGGGCAAACAGAAGCTAAAGTCATGGTGAAGCTAACGTGTTGTACCAGTCAATCCCATTGTCATAGTTGGCTCCACTGAAGAACTGGATCTCTTCAAAGGTGGTAGCACTGGGGAAGGAGCCAGTGATTGCTGGGTGGAGGCTCAGGAATGAATGAAGTGCTGTGGTGCCTTAAAGGAAAATAGAAGGATGAGGTGCAGATACAAATGTGAGGATGAAACATGAGTCAAAATGGAGATGTATCAAATTACCAGTTTTCTGGGGTCCAATAATGAGGAATTTTGGAAGTCTGTCACAGGTTTTTTCTTTAGACCAGATGTCTTTGTGTCTTTTGTCATGACATGGGTTCTGAAGAATAATTAGTTTGTTCTTATGGATTTCTTCTTGATATAATACAGTCAACAGCACTAACATGCTTTTACCTGCCAGAGTGGGTTTCGTTCTTCTGGGAAGATTTGGAAATATTTTTCAGCAAGTTGAACTGGGGGCAAAGTCTGCAGCCTGAGGTTGGTCCAGCACTGGACAAACTTGACCAGAGATTCAAAAGTGTACAGGCCCAGACGATCATTTCCATAGTTTGACAGATGAGTCATAAAGATGCTGAGCTGTGATGCATGGATAGAGTATGAGAGTACAGATTAGATACAGGGTGGAGCACGACAACAATTTAAAACAAGATCTTCATGCCAAAAGTTTGAGATGGAGGTCATTATTCATAATATATTGATTTATGAAATGTATTTATTATAAAACCAAACAAAATGAAATATTCCACACTGAAAGGGGAGCTTAGAAGTTCTTGTCTAAGGAATCTAATTGTTGCATATTCTGTCTATTCTTCATCTAACTAAATAAGAACAAGTATGACATTTCATTGTAGATTAGCAGAGTTGTGCCAATATCAATAGAGCTTTTGTTTACACTGATTGTTGTCCGTTTTATTGTTGTCTGGGGCTTGAAAAGAAGGGTTTAGTTTGTTTAGCATACCAGAGAGAATCCTCCCACCACCGAGGACACCGAGCATTAGTGATGCTGAGCTAGATTCCTTCTTTCATTTACCCAGACCAGATGTGTGAGCAGTTCTCTTTTTCTCCTCAGACTTTAATCATCAGCACAATAACAGCCGTAAGTTGTTGTTAGTTTATAGACTAATTCATGAGTGCACAACCAGTCGATCGCGGACTGATCCCTAGTCGACCGCGAGATTATGACCCGTTATAACATGACAGGAAGTCAGTGTTGCCAACTTAGCAACTTTGAGGATATATTTAGCAACTACTCAGACCCTCTAAAATAAACGACGAACAAAAGAAAAAATGTATTTTGAAAAATTTTTCGGCCAGTCACGCCCACGCAGGCTTCTACCAGCAGCTGTGCCGGCTGCTCCGCGGGGACGTGTTCGGTGGAGGCGGGGGGCCGCTGCGCCCCGAGGGCGGCAGTGTGGCGCACCGTCTGTGCCTCTACCTGTTCTACCTGGAGAACTCGCAGCACACGGACGACATCATGGAGAAGCTGTGGAACGGCGTGCTGGTGGGAGAGTGTGTGTGTGTGTGTGTATGTGTATGTATATATATATATATATATATATATATATATATATATATATATATATATATATATATATATATATATATATATATATACACATGAAAATAGTTCTAGTGTAGAAATAGTATAGTAGTCGTAGTAAATACTAAAAGTGGTTCTTTATTTTAAAGCTTGTTTTGCATTTTACATATTTTACAATAAATTGTTTGGTCATTTATTTTTGTACAATTTAGTTATTTTGTCATGTAATCTGATTTTAACGGTTTGAATTAAATTAATATTTTATTCAGTGAATTATAAATAAAAGTTCTCAGGCTACAAGCACAATCAACTAAGTTGCATGAAAGCAAAAATTATAATAATTATGTCTTCGACAAAAGTTAAGCATTCATGTCAGGTCTTCAATCAAAACATCTACAGCATCATATTTTCCTTTTTATAATAGTTATTTTTACTTCTGTTAAGGTTTTTGTATGTTATTAAACACTGAAGACATACTGTCATATTATGTAAGCAAATTTGGTCAGTAGTTATATGCATTCAATAATGTTAGCAATCTTGTTTCCCCCAATATTTAAAATTATGAATTCCCCTTCTGGCTAAAAATGCTTTGATAAAGTGAATAATCAGTAATCGGTTTGGTACGTAAAGCTAGCCTCCTCCTCCCAGTGCCAGGTCTCCCACTAAGGTAGGAAGTGATTTCCTTTATTTCAAACAGAGATCTACCTGTTTTTTATCTGGTATATTTTTCTGTTTGGTTCATATTAAGGTCAGTTATGGCTATTGATCATCATGCAGATTGGTGTGTGTGTGTGTGTGTGTGTGTGTGTGTGTGTGTGTGTGTGTGTGTGTGTGTGTGTGTGTGTGTGTGTGTGAGAGAGAGAGAGAGAGGGCGGGTTTGTGATGTGACTTCTAATGGTTTTATGACAACAAATTGTGTTGTGAGGCTCGTTACTGCAGGCTGGAAACGATCTGTGGGGGTTTGCGATGTTTACACTGGACTGGTAGCCAACCTCAGGAGGTTGGCTACTTAAAAAGTAGATCTTGGGACAACAAAGGTTGGGCACCCCTGGGCTAATTGATGACTTTGGATCTGGTACAGAGCATGCATGGCTTTATATAAACTGAGCTCAAGCAGATTTGCATATCAAATACATGTGAAAGGTGAGTTGACTTACAGGGTTTAGGAGAACAGTGAGAAAGAGTTCTCCTCCTCTGATGCTCTTATCCAGCTCCTTGGAGCCTCCAGGGTACTCATTATAGAAGATGGTGTGTGTGAACAGGCCACAGGTTTGCCTGGGCAACACCTGGAAAATAAAGGAAAAGCTTCACAACATCACATTTCTGTTCCTGTGAACGTATTAAAGGGTTAAACTTTCTATATCCGCTAATCAGGTATAACGATGTACCAAATGACACTTCATGTGTCTCCATCATTCCAAGTGTTAGTGGATGGAAAAAAAACGAGATGATTGGCTCATTAACCGGATCGTCTCTAAAACAGCCTCTGTGGGGTGTTTCTGGTTTACGGTGCCCAGTGTGGTGGGACACCCGCCCAGACCAACAGACGAGCTCCAACAGCTCAGAGGGGACAAAGCATCAAGTATTTCGCTTGGAGACGGTGTTTCTTCTTATATATATATATACACATTATATATATAAAAAATAATATCCGCAGTAAAAGTCAAAGAATGTGTTCCATCAAACTTTAAATCAAATGCAAAACTAAAGCAAATGTATACTGATAAATAGGAGTATTAATCAAGTGTTCTGCGTTTACCTTGATTCCATTGTGGATGAATCCTCGGCGGTACCTGGCTGGCCGCAGGTGAGGGTATTCTTCAGTGCTGGTCACCTTGATTCCCCACACAGACTTCCAGGCGTCATATAGTTGGGTGTGAACAGGGTAAACCCCAGAGTGGTGCGGAGCCACAGCGTAGCCCATATCTGTTGGGATTCCATGCTCCTGCACAGACATTGGGACAGGAAAACATAATAATACACCAAAGATCACTCACACAGCTCAACGTTTTGAAAATTGAGTAAGACATAATAAATGCACCATTTCTATGTAAGCCGACTTCTGGGGAGTAATTACGAATCAAGGCGAAGACAGTCACCTTTCCACCCACTAACCAACAACAGTATGTCAGAACTTAGGGCTGTGTCAGGATCATCTGCAACCGTTCTGGCAACCTTCCCTTATCAGCAGTTACCTTACAATTCAACCAAAAGTCCTCTGATGTCTCAGTGGAACTCGGCCTAGTCACGAACCGTCAAGAAAAGAACACGGAGAAGTGACTAGGAACTTTGTGGACTGGTGCAAGGCAGAAGTACCTCCAGATAAACACTCCACAGGCACAAACGTCTCTGCTACAACCACTGAACAGCCAAAGTATGAACACTGAGGCTGTGGAGAACTACGAGTACCATGGTGTTTATCTGAACAGTAAACTGGTAATCTCTACAAGACAGGCAGGGCAGGCTGTACCTGCTGCAGAGGCTCAATCTTTGTTAAGAGCAGGGCTCGCTTCTAAGCAACTCTGATGGCTTCACACACCTTTTACATTGTGGGTTGATGAGTCCCTCATCTCTGCTGGGACTGGAAAAGACTCATCCGCATTCCAGCTCTCTTCTAGGACGCCCTCTTCATACAGTGGAGTCTATATTTGACAGGTTGTGGAAGCATCATACTGTTGGGCACCCTGATCAGCCACCCTCAATGGCAGGCTGTAGATTCCGAAGGTCTTTCCTTCAAACAACACCTTTCTGTTCATCTGTACATTTACTTTTACATGAAATCCTGTGTGTATGTCAGTCCCCACAGAAAAACGAGGGTGTAAATCCTTGATAATGCTTTGAATTTTGTGTCATTTTGTCTGTTTTCAGCTATGAAAAAGTGGGAAAGTGCGAAAAATTTGTCAATTGTTGTTTCCAAATGTAGGAGAATAAACCAGTTTCAACCCAGACGTAGTCAACAGCAAACATGACATAACATAGAGGCATAGCTGAGCCAGCTATTCAGTCACGTTATGCTAACAGAGTGGAAAAGTACAAAATATGAGCATTGCTTAGTTCTGAAATCCAGAATAGGTCTTGGAACAAAGCCAGTTGTAACTAACTTAAAGCTCTGTCTAAGGCGCTGGATCAACCTCAGATCTGACACATCCAATATGGCCGACGTGCTGACGTGCCGCCGTGGCTGAGACTAAAACGTGTTTGTTCTGGAGGCCCATGGAGGTGATGACGTCACTAGATGACGCGCCGGACCGTTCACTTTTGGTTGGGGGGGTTAGTGTCAATCAGAAGTAAGAAAATAATCAGTGTTTTGGAATTTCTTAGAAGAAAAAAAATCAGAAAAATCAGGCTAATTTACATAATTGTGAAATTTCTGCACTTTCTAAGAATCATTCTCACCCCCATATATTCTGCCTTCCTTTCCTTGATTTTGCTGGATTTTCTGCGATCGCAGAATCGTGATTTTCTGGAGGAACTGACATGTGTAAACAAATTTGTACACACATCTGCACTTATTGTACCATACACATTGTTGTCCGTGTACCACCTCTCCCTCCTGTGATACCAGATGGTGTATCAGACTCATCTCAAAGCCATGCTGAAGTCGTTCTACTCCCCTACCCACCAGCTCAGACTCCTTCCCCAACGAGAAGGCAACAGTCTATGTCCAAAGAGCCAGTTTCTGTAGCAGAGGTCTGCACGTAATGGTCCCTGGTTTAAAGCACTGCCCAAACCAACTGAAGTAGGTCCTTAAAAACTAGCTGAAAACTTAAGGGCCACTATTGTCGCATTAGTGGAAGTGAGCTCCATCTCCATTTGAATTCCCACTTACCTGAGCAAAGATCCTGTTGAGCTTCATTTGCTCAGCCAGAACACTGACATTGTGAAAAAGATGAGGCTGCATGTGGCTCCACATGTGCGGGAACCACCATAAGTCCTTCCTGTGCTCCAGTAGCATGTCATCTCCCTGGTCTTCCTCATCTGTACCTGTAAACACCCACAAAGAAAAATGGATGCAACTCGGTTATGATCATTTCCTTCTATTCAATGTTGGGTTCTACAAAAGTCAAAGTATCAACAGGGTTAACCCATTGAACAAAATGCTCCCTTTAATCTTACAAAGTTCAGTACCTGTGTGATAGAACTTCCCAGAAAATCCCAGATTGAAGGTGAAATTAGGTACCAGTGCTCTTAGCTTATTTTGAGTTTTCAGCAATGCCTATGAAAAATGACAAAGATTTAACAAGTTCAAAGAAATCTTTCCATTAATGATGAAATTGTACAACTTGTGAAATACAAATGTTTAGTGTAGAATTACATTTCCAAACAGCATTTCCAAACAAAAGTCAGTAGTTTAACCATTTAACCATATTTCCATAAAAGGATGTTTGTTTTTTGCAGGCCTGTTTGAGACACTTTGTTGAAATTAAAGTCAGATATTTTACTTTTCAAGGCACGAATTTAAACCAACATCAGTAAGTTTTAGAAATCCCCACATCTAAATCTCCCTGAAGTCACATGTTCCTCTATGGCTGTATATAAGGAACATGTGAAATAGAGCTAAAAGGGAAGGTAACCAATTCTTCACTCAGTTTTCAGAACAAAGCACAAATGATAATATTGGGCTCATATGTAAAAACAGGTATATGACTCACCCCCACATCAGACACCTTCATACGAGTCCCCTCCTTGCCCACAAATATATCATCCACGTCTACCAGAATGTGACGGTCCAAGGACAAATACAGTCTTTTCCCAGTCAGGTAGCCAATAGCATCAACAAACACCAGCTTGTGAAGCCAGTAGTTCAGATTATTTCCAAATAGCACTTTCTGAATGCCATCGTGTAGCCCCAAGTCCTGAACCACGGTGGCATAAAGGGCTTGCATGGAGCCGGGTCCAAAATCTGCCAGGGGATCTGATGACCTGGCCGTGGCTAGAAGAACTGGCTCATATGTAGAGTGGTTAGAGAGGAAAACTGTCCAGTCATGCCCCGGCAGAGAAGCCTGCTCCACCTGGTTGGGCTTGGTGATGTACAACAGCGGAGCGCTGGGGTTTATGCGGTAGTCCCTGAGTGCGAGGTGTGAGTGTAGAAAAAGGGGGAAACCTTTGAGCTGTGCACTATGCGGCGAGTTTTCTGTAGCTTTGAAGAAACCAATGACACCGACTCCATACTCGGCACAGTACTTGTCCAGCAAGTCCCGGTTCCACGCATCAAGGTTGACATATTTCAGCACGTTTTCATAGATAATCAAAGCGTAGCGTCCACGATTGTGCTCCATCAGTGTTGGCATATCACCCTTAGCAGGGGCGACCTCTGTGCGATAGTGGAAGCGACTTGATTCTAAAATAGCAATGATTTCTTGGCCCAGTTGGGAATAGATGCTCTCCACAAACACCAGAACCACAGGCTCTGTCCTGGAATTGTCAATTGTCTTGAGCTCCTGAAGTCTCCCCTGACGCACAGGAAGAAAAAGAGGAGACCTTTGTCCCCCTGTCTCCCCACCATCGGCCCCAACATTTTCTCCCAGTACTATCCCTCCACCTCCACCACAATCACTGAAGGGTAAAGGTGGGGGGTCCTTGATTTTGGGGCTATTGGACACATAGTATGCTAGGAATGCCATGGAGAGCAAACAGAAGACTATCAGTGCTAGAATTAGGCGGTGGAGTTCCAGTTGGCGGACACCCCGAAGAAGTTTCAAAATACCCAGGCCAGTGGCCATGGTGATGTCCAAGCGAAGGCGGACGGGTCAGCAAGTGGAGGCAGTTCCAAACAGACAAGGGCAGAGTGGGGGAGGGAGATAGAGTAATAAATACTCTCACTGAGCTGTGCTGAGTATTAGCCATTTACACTAGGTCACCATGGCCACCATCATTTATTACTAGCTTTCAGGATTTAGCAAGTGCAAAAAGGCTCAGATTAATTAAAATGAAATGATAAAATCTGGTCCTCATCTGATGTTTGTTAGGATCTGTTTTCAAAGAGTTGAGATGGGTTCCCTACGTATCTGCTTTGTTTATCCCCATGATGTCTTTTAGACCAAGGAATCTCAGTGTAGCTGCCCTGAACTTCGGGACTGAACTCTCTCCAGCAACTCTTCCATATCATCCAAGACCCTTTTGATATCAAAAGGAAAAAAGGATGAGAATTCAATAAAACATGAATAACAGCTTTATTTTAATCATGCTGCGAATATGTGGAGTGTATCAGTCTTAATTGACAAGGAAAAGTGCTTTTTATTACTCACCTTGAGAACATTCCAGATGTAAAACCAGGGGATTTCAGCTGCAAGAGCTTCTGCAAGATCAAACATAACATAAAATATGATGTTACCATTGCCCCAGTACCAGGAGATGATTTAAACTTTTGTTTCCCAGGTAATTAACATACCTTTCTGCATCTGGGCTAAAGCTAATAAAAAGTATTTCTACACAGTTAAAAATGCTATCAATTGAAAATACCCAAAACACTCCAATCACTGGTTTAGCTGTTAGCCATACAACAACCAGGGTCCCGCTTGGGTTGTTCTTTCCGCTAAAGTGCTTTTGTTCACAACAAATCTCAGGAGTTAAATGAAATTGCAGAAAAAGTTGATCAACTCAGAGTTGCAGTACAGAGATCTGTGTACAGGATTCTTTCTTCTGAAGATGAAAAACTTGATTTCGTAGCTCCCAATGACCAGGATTTAAAGTATGACACATCAGTAATGAGCTACCTAACGCTGTGATCCACCAGTGGAGCAGTAGAAGAAGAAATCAGCCAATCGTTAGCCTTGTTTTGCTAGCGCATGGCTCATAAACACATTTGCCCTGAGCAAGATGGCGGAGCAGGAAAATGTAGGAAAGTCTTCTTTAAGTGAACATCTGAGACCAAAACATGTCTGAGTGGAAGCAGGAGAGGAAGAACCAGCGTGGTAAAATAAGCTAATAAGAAAATAAAGGCGCTAAATCCTGTTAATGAATTCAGTTCATATTCATTTAGAGCTGCAGGAGCAACAATAAAGGAACACATGTGGAACAAGACGCTCACCCCCAGCAATGTCTACCACTTACTAACTCTGTTCTAAACATGCTGGTAGAGACACAAGTTCAGATTATTAGGAACAAGAATGTCCAACTAATTCAGAACATTCACAATAAACATCTAATTAAATAGTAGAGAATAATAAGGGCTGAGATTATTGTTAATATGCTGAACAATCAATAAGTTTTATTTAATTTTACCTCCTTTTTCTGTTTTTTGCCTAAAAATGAACAAATATTTTATACAGTTGAGCTCATTTGTTGGCACAATTATCTTGTGTTTTGCTTTTTCCTAATGAAAATTCATTTTAATAGCTTATATAGGAAAGTAAAGGCTAAATAAAATGAAAAATAAAAAGCGATTCATCCTAAAAATAATCAACAGATTAGTTGCTTTAGTTGGGTGGGGGTTGTTCTTTTTACACCTGCCCTTCCTTTTATTTTCTGATAAAGATGTGAACTTGATTCAGAAAGAAAGATCTTTCACGATCTCATGATTGGACTCACTGGATGAAGATTTGGGTGGGGCATAGATTTTGAATTTTAATCATGATTTTTGTGAATTCTGAAAGTCAGTGACTCAATGCAATTTGCTGTGTTTGCTTAGATTGGAAACAGTTTGATTGTTTAACATGTAATGTATTTGTGATTGGGAATGCCTCGAGATGCCTCGAGATGTTGCGTCGTAATAAACTGAATAATGATTCTATCATGATAACGATAAGTGTAAAACACAACTACAACATTTAAGGTTTGCATCTTTAGGACACCAGTCACACAGAGAAGTGCAATTTCACTAAAATGCACAAAGATTCTTACTAAACATTTTTAAAGTTATCTCTAATGGAATAAACAGTGGAAAAGACAACAAGGAGTTTTTCAAACTTTAAAAAAAATTAATCCTAATTTATCACTGTGACAATAAATCACAATTCTTATGAAGGGAAAGTTATCAGAATAAAATAATGCCTAACTCTAATAAGACAGAGGTTTTGTTTTCCAGATGAGGAGATGAGGGTTCATTGTGAGGAGAACACACAGTCTGCAGAACTTCTTCTAAATAGTCCTTAAAATAGACGACTAAATCTGCCTTTCATTTGTTCATAGCACTTTAGTTTTGATTCAATAGTTAATAACTACTGAAACAAGTAAAATCAGTCAAGAATAAAATATTTATATTAATAGTGTTAAAATAAATATAAGGGACTAAACCCTCATTTAAAGCCAGGACTTCCTGGGCATTGGGTAAAAGTCATAATAATAATATTTGCCTCGATTCTGAATAATTTTCTTTTTAAAATGACCATTCTTAGTGAAAAATGTTTTTGGCACACAAACAAAACTCAATGTTCGAAATGTGGATTGACACTTTGGAGGTGACGATGTGCTTCACACTTGACCAGGTTTTGGTTCAAGAGATGCAAAGAAAAATAGTGAGTGAATATTTTTTGTCTGCATAAACAAACAAAGCCATGAAAGTCTAGCATTGAACAAAAGCTACAAAACATTCCCAGACGGGGACACAAGACAACATGAGGCAGATGAAGGAACTTTGACAATGAGAGTAAAACAGATATGAAGATGTTTAATAGATGAAGGAGGATGAAAAAGAAAAGAAGAGCAGAGGAAGAGGAGGGCAGAGCTGGAAGAACTGCTGTGGTAAATTTGAATTTAAATGGAGGCAGTAAGGAAAAGTCCTGATCATAGGAATATTAGTAGCTCATCATAGACACTGAAACTAATGCTGAGCTGCTGCTGGCAGGAACACAAACATTCAGGTTCAGAGCATCTACAGACCACCAAAGCTAGCTGCTAACCTAGCAACATGTTAGCTTATAGCTGCTAAAGCTAACCCCCAACACTTTATCTTTCCTCTTCTCTTCTCTTCTCTGTCTGCACAGACAAACTGGGTTTATATTGTTTACTAGCAGGCATCAGTGCAGTTAGCTTCAGGCTAGGATAGCTACAGATGATAGCTACAGATGATAGCTACAGATGGTAGCTACAGATGATAGCTACAGATGATAGCTACAGATGATAGCTACAGATGATAGCTACAGATGGTAGCTACAGATGGTAGCTACAGATGATAGCTACAGATGATAGCTACAGATGATAGCTACAGATGGTAGCTACAGATGGTAGCTACAGATGGTAGCTACAGATGATAGCTACAGATGGTAGCTACAGATGATAGCTACAGATGATAGCTACAGATGATAGCTACAGATGATAGCTACAGATGGTAGCTACAGATGATAGCTACAGATGATAGCTACAGATGATAGCTACAGATGGTAGCTACAGATGGTAGCTACAGATGATAGCTACAGATGATAGCTACAGATGATAGCTACAGATGGTAGCTACAGATGGTAGCTACAGATGGTAGCTACAGATGATAGCTACAGATGGCTAAAGGAGCAAACAGGCCCAAGTTTCAGCTCATGAATGAAGACTGCTGCTGTTCTAACTTACCTCTGTTTCCGCACATCACAGAACAAAAGGGGAAAGGAAGAAGATGCCGTCTAGATGAGTATTAGCGTTAAAACTGAGGCAGCCATCTTGTTTTTGGTCACAGCCGGTGTGATAGATGAACTGGTGCCTGAATCAACCCGTGGCCTCAGCTGGAGACACGCAGATGGTTAGTGGGCGTGGCCTCAGCTGGAGACACGCAGATGTTTTGTGGGCGTGGCCTCAGCTGGAGACGCGCAGGTGGTTAGTGGGCGTGGCCTCAGCTGGAGACACGCAGATGGTTAGTGGGCGTGGCCTCAGCTGGAGACGCGCAGATGTTTTGTGGGCGTGGCCTCAACTGGAGACACGCAGATGGTTAGTGGGCGTGGCCTCAGCTGGAGACGCGCAGATGTTTTGTGGGCGTGGCCTCAGCTGGAGACGCGCAGATGGTTAGTGGGCGTGGCCTCAGCTGGAGACGCGCAGATGGTTAGTGGGCGTGGCCTCAGCTGGAGACGCGCAGATGTTGTGTGGGCGTGGCCTCAACTGGAGACACCCAGATGTTTTGTGGGCGTGGCCTTTCTGGACCCTTTACCAAATAAACAAAGCTGTTCACCTTAAAGAACTACAAATGCAGAATAGAAGCGCTTTCCGTAAGAAATCTCTTAGGATCCTTAGAATAACTACTTAAAACACATTTCATTGTTTTAGGAGAGTATTTTTGCCTTGTTTGAAGTATTTACCAAAGTGTCTCTACTTCATGGTTTTATCTATTGTTTCAGAGGCTGACATTCATCAGAGGTCAACAT
>JAVLVB010000947.1:33479-56296 GCA_032876305.1 Orestias chungarensis
GGCTGCTTGTACTGAGCCTGGTTCTGCTGGAGGTTTCTTCCTGTTAAAGGGGAGTTTTTCCTCTCCACTGTCGCTACATGCATGCTCAGTATGAGGGATTGCTGTAAAGTCAACGACAACACAAGCCATTGTTTCTGCCTGCTGATTCCAGAGGAGTGAATGCTGCAAGTCAATGACTCCATGAATCTGCTGGGGTTCCCTAGATTGGAAACTTTTTTAAAGCGGTTTGTTGATGATTTTTTTATAATTTGAATGAAATTATTTCTTGTAAAGTTCCTTGAGACGTCATGCGTAGTAAATTGGTGCTATATAAATAAACTGATTGTTGATTCTTAATCACTCAAAATGCTAAAGATCACATAGTGACTGAAGCGCAGATGACAAAGAGAGGAAAACTAAATATTTAGAAGTGATTTTTTTCATCACAATATTTAATAATATCATCTACAGTGGACTATAATAAAAACAAGGGAAACACAAAAAAATATTTGTTTACATTCATAATAGGAGATATGGTTTGTGCAGGTTAACTGTCAGGATTTCGGGAGTGCAGCAAAACTTAGGGTGATATTCAATAATTTGCAGGGTTATAAGGAAAACAATTGCCATTTTCATGTAGCCCTACTCACCTAGCCTTGCAGCTAGTCCCAACAGCCACTTGACATCTTCTGTGTAAGGGGGACTTCTGGAAAAGTTGTTGGGATGGTCATTATGAGCCCTCCTGCCCAACATCTCCAGCGCCAGCATGCCTGCATAAAACAGAAAAACAGTTAACTCCACTTTTCCATGTCTGATGTGAGAGTGAAATAGGGCGACACGGGACAGCTCACCAACTCTATAGGCTGAATGCAGGTAGTGCAGGCCCTGTTGGCTGATTGGCTGGCTGTGCTGCTCATCTTCTGCTGTGAATGGGGCGCTTACCAAAGGAGCCGGCTGGGAGGAGACAGCAGGCAGAGATGCTCCCTGTATGGTCTGAATGGTGGGCCCAGAGTGGACACTGCCCACTACAGAAACATAACAGGGACACTTTAACACTGAGGACACAGATAAATGCATTGCAGGTTTAAAAAGCCTTAGTCCATGCCTGCCAAGGTGGTGCTCAGGGGTAGGCCTGTCTCAGTGTGATAGGGGTGGACAGCGATCTGAGTCATGGAGGGTACTGGAACAGCAGGGAAAGTTACTGCTGCGGCTGACAGAGACGGCTGGGGGACTGGAGCCATCGAGAAGGGATACTGGGCACCAATAAAAGCTGGATGCATCCCCTAAGAAGACCAGTACAATGGAATGGTTCAGACCGAAGCATATGTAACACTGGTTAAGAAAGCCACAGTAAATATGAAAAACAGAGAATAAATCAATCTTAATATACTTAAAAAAACACAATAAAGTCATTTAAAAAACATGTATTTAATAAACAGAGGGGGGAAACACTTTTCACACCACTGTACTTCTTCAGAGTCAGAACAGTGATGCATGAAATATGAGGGTTCATAAAAATGAATGATGAGGGCGAGTCAAAAAATAATAACTTTGAAAGAAAGAGTGTTTGTCCCACTCTGAACGACGTCATCGCTGAAGAGTTGGTCATTTTGTTCAATTGTTTGGCGCCTTTAGGCAAAACACAGAACATCTACAAACTGTGTACAAACTGAGAAACAAATAGCTTTTCCAGCTTGAAAATAAGGGACATGAATCTATTCATTCCTATGATGATTTTTGGACTTGTTTGTGTTAAAACATGTCCAAAAGCTAAGTAATAGCACTATTACCAGTGTGACTGGCAGAAACCGCTACAGGGTTGTTCAACTGTAAAGAGTTTTGCATGCATGTCGTATTTACTGTCCCATATATAGAATGTATAAAGAGGAACTCTGACCTGTGGATATGAAGCCCCAGACACAGGGAAGACGGCAGGCCGAGGAACGTGCTGGAGAGGGTGTCCCAGATATTGTGGCGTGCAGACTGAGGGGAGGTGGGCCTGGATGGTGGTGTAGGGGTGGAGTCCTTGACCGTGGGGGTGGGACATGGCCTGGCCAGGAATAGCGTGGGACTGGTAAATGGTGGAGCCCACAGAGATGACCGGCACGATGGCTGCTGCCGTGACAGAAGCTGTGACTGCACCCACGCTCGAAGACTCTAAGTTGGCAACACCATCAATCACACCGCAGGTGGGATCTGGGGGCCTCCGGCCAGTACTCCCATTGGCCCCACAGCGGCCCGGGGTCTCCCGTTGCTGGCCTGCACCTCCCCCAACTGACTGCTCATAAAGCCAGTACCACTGATGGGCCACCTCAAACAGAACCTCAGGATACACACCTCCACCCTTGGCTGCCTCTTCTACTGCCATGCAGGCTTTTTCCAGCATGACGTTATCCTGGAGGAGGTAAAGACGGACTCAGAGATGTAGGCTAGGTTGGTTAATGCAAGTTTCTCATTCGGTTTGAAGCCGTACATGCAGGTATCTGCAGATAACTAAGCAAACATAAAGCTGAGGATGCGTGGATTCCTATGTACTGGTTCTGTCCTGGCCTTGCGCAGATCAGACGATTGATCCTTCATATCTCATTCTACATTTTTGAGGTTGCAGTGACACCTAGTATCAGGTGGATGGGGGCCACTCCTCCAACTCAAAACCTGTGGTTATATGACCTCATGTTAGGTTGAACATTGGAAAAAACACATGATGCTCTCAACAGGGAAATGTTAAAAGAAACGGGTCCCCTTCCTAGAACAATTTTAAAGTATGTAAAACACTTTTGAGGAGATTTAATTTTTACTGAAGTGTGCTCTTTTTCTTGTAGGTGGTGAAGACAGAGTGCAGACAAAGGGCAGCGACCTAAATCTGAGTATTGGGGATTATTTTGTGCTGAAATCTCTCAACTCATTTTCACAAAGACGGTGAAAAAAAATACTTAGGACACAAACTAGAAAGGAACCTATGATTGTAGCTCCAGAAAAAAGGTCGGCCATGAGAAACGAGTATGGTTTCAGCTTACTTAGGATCAGGGAATGTTTCATAATAATCAAGAGAAAAAAGGGGGGTGATGTTCTAAAGACATGTGATGCCGTACTTTTCCATGAGATAATTGGATACGTTTATCCTTTATTGATCCCTCAGAGGGGAAATTACAGTTCCAGTATCTACACTATGAACAGAGAGTTTTATAATAATAGTTGGATGTTATTGTGACTAAGTCCTTTATTACAAATCAATCTTAGCTTAACCCTGACAAAAGCAAAAACTATAGCCAACATTGTCACACTTGGATCCAGCAGAGCAACTGTTCTCTGAGACAACAGTCAGGCTTTTCATATTTTGAAATAAACAAAAGCATTTAAAAAGCTTTTTGGACCAAGAGAGGCTTAATTGTTTTAGGGAAACTAAAGATTCTTTAAAAGTTCATTTTAGATACCAGGTACCAGCGTGATATTAATATTATCACATTTTTATATAACAGGTGTCAGAAATCTTGGCTCAACCTTACCTGATAAACACCCCTTAGAAAGTTAGCAGGCTGTGTTTGTGCAGTTAATCCTTATAACCTCTAAACATCATTCTTTAGATCTTAAGAAAAAACATTTACTAAATAATGATATGCTTAGAGGTTCAGTGCATTTCAATGTATATGAAAGACACCAGTAAATGTTTATTAAATTAAATTTGGTGACTCATTGGGAATCGTTCTCCTTCACACAACTTGTCCTACTATTGTGACCAAACCAAAATTAAAACCGTCATATGCAGCTGCTGGGGATCCATTTAATAAGCAGACTGAACTCGAATCAACAGCACCACAATTCCCAAGGGTCAAGCCCACCTGGAAACGTCACAGGATGTTTTAGAGCGGCTTCCCCCTCACACACTCATCAGAGACACTCTTTGCTTTTAAACCTGCGTCCGTTTATCTGTGTTGTTTTAATCACATAAGAAGGAATGGACGTTTAAACCTTCAAAGTCACCTGCAGATGTTCTGTGTCAGTGCATCTGCAAACCTCAGCATAATCCAGGCCTGGATGACAACAGACGGCGCTACAAACCGCTTCTACTGAGCTCCATGTTTACGGAAATATCAACTCCAAACCAGGACGTCCTGCTGCATCAACGCACACACACAGTTTTTCCAAGTTTCCAGCTCTGAACCAGGCCTGAAATCAGTTGATTCATGAAACAGTTCACATCCCAGTAAGAATGAAGTTTACTCCAAACCAGGTCTGGGTAAAGGTTAGAGGATATATGAATGTTGCTTTAGTGTTGTTAATGAACGCCTCTGAGGTGTAAACTGCTGTTTATAGAAAGAAGCCGCTGCTTGTTGAATACAGATAGAGCTTCGTTTAAATGTGCCGCTCCAACACATCTGATTGGTTAATACACCCTCTTCTTGTCCAGTTCCTCCTTCACACACACATTATTTTTACACGGCGCTTAGTGGCGAAATTTGAAGCACATCCGCTGTGCGTCTCGCCCTGCTACTGTCCAGCTAACAGCTACATTAGCCTGAAGGCCTTTTGTTGGTTAGTCAGGAAGCTCTCTGGACTTCCTCTTTGTTAGAGATCTTCTGGTCCATCAGCTGCATGTACAGTACAGAGTATCGCACCCTAGCGCTGTCTTACCAAGCTACCACAGGAGCATACAATAAGTTACTGTTAGGGCTGAACGATTAGTTGCATTTTCAACAATATGCAGCCATATTATAAAAGCAGATTTTCGATTTGACTGACAACTTGACTGTCACGTGATCTGGTCACCAGTGGTGACGTAACTTGAGTAAGCCAAGCTGAGCATAGCTGTTGTACATGCACAATGGTCTCTGTCTCGACAGAATCAGCTGAAAGTTTGGAGGTACGTCAGTTGTGTGGAGTTATTTTGGTTTTAAAAAAGAAGATGCTGCACAAACACAGGTACTGTCCTGAACCTGCCTTGGTACTGTTTGTACCTCACAAGGTAAAACCACCACAAAGCAGCTCAAAGTCATTACTCAGGTGTTGTCAGGTGACCGATATGCTGCTCCCTCATCCCAAGGTGGCAGAATACTGAGGCGCTGGAGTCTGTTCAAAATCTGCACTTTAAATAAAGTCTGAAGTTGTTTATGATGAGACAGTGTTCATTGAAACATACACGAGAAGAGGACCTAAAAATGATCACATTAAATCAGAATCGCAATATTGAGGGAAAATAAATCATAATTAAATTTTCTTTGGTTTTATTTTATTCCATTTCTTTTTTATTCCCCTTTAAAATACATAGATTTTTTTGTTCCATTGTTTTTTGTTTCTGTTTTTATTCACTATTTAACTATTTAACTATATTCCATAACCCATAGTAGTAGTTAGTAGTTAGTAAGTAATTAGGTGTTTAATCATTCATTGGTAGTTAATTATATAGTTTGAGTTAATTCATTTGGATAAATAAACCTTTATCATTTAAAGAGCAGAGTTTGTGTTTGTTGTGATTTATGAATCAGAGTCTACCACTTAAAATACGATCACACTCCTTCATGAGAGACTCAACAGGTTTGGCTAATTATGTCCTGATTATCAGGTGGGGCCCGTTTATAAACTTTTAATATAAATAAGTGTATTAACACATTTATTATCTATACTGTTAATAAACTAATCTAATCAAACACATCAAGCATCTGCTCCTTTTCGCGAGGATACCCAACATTAGGTCTTTGGACCGATGAGCAAACTTGTTTGGTAATATCAGGCCGTACCTGTTCTTTGCACTGAACCAAGGCTCTCTGGATTTCATTAGGGTTGAGGGCATGGGCATGAGGAAGGCAGCTGAGGGCCAGCTCTGCGGCCGCCCGAACCATGTTTGGGTCCCTTGCCCGTGACGCTCGGTCTGCCAGGGATGCCACCTCTGGTGGAGTGAGGTGGCCATCCCAGCACTCAACCAGAATATTTAGGGCTGCACTCCCAATCTCCATAGCTTGGCCTGAGGAAATGGGAGAAAGAAAACACAGTTAGACAACAGGGGATGCAACACCTGACAAAATGTAACGTAGAATTGTTAAGTAAGTCTTCTTTAAGCACACCAGTGATCCAGGAGACATGGGATGAATACGTCCTGGAAAGCCAGTTAGGTGAAACAAAGTTGTGAAGTCCAAGAGCGTACAGTCCAATCTCAAAGGCACAGAGATGCAGGTTCCTGTGTGGCCCCTGGTGACCGCCACTGGCTGAGGGCTGGGTGAAAATAGAGGTGGAGGAGTTCCCTCCAGCTTTGATCAGCACCGTCTTAGCCAGCTCAAAGTAAAAATGGGCCGCTGCCTCTGACGGCTGGTTGGGAACATGGGGAGCATGACACTCTAGACGGCGTCCCTTATACCTGGAGAGATGGAGACGACTAAACTGTTACTACATCTCATCTTAACTGGTCAGCATTTAAACTTAAACATACTGGAGGTCCTAAACCCAGTGGTGGAGCCCTCCATGAAATTACTAATATGACAAGATAATTAGGTGTTATTATGTTACACTATTGAAAATAATGATAAATGTAAGGAAAAAAGAGGAGGAAACAAAAGAAACGCTAATATCCTAAATAGGTAATTAACTGATGGATTTTAAGTAAGCCATGCAGCACTTAGTGCAGTGCAGATGTGCAAGTCTGACATCCATTACCCAGACTGTTCATTTCCAAAACCCAAATGGAGTCTTGAAAAGTAAAACATGGATCAAGTCCTGTGGCTAACTTCACCAGCAACTGATGGACGGTAAGTACCACATGTCCATCTACACCAAGATAACTTCTAGTAAATCAGGTTAAAACCAAAGCCCGCCCCGGTGGAGGGGAGCGTAGCATGTTCACCTGCTGGTGTCGGTGCTCTTGGCCCTGGCCCCGCCTCCAGCCCTGCGAGAGCCACTGGAAGAGGAGGAGCCGAGTGAATCTGATGAGGAACTACTGATGCTGTCACTGTCCTGGCCCCGGGCCCACGACGCTGCCGCCCAGCCACCCCGGAGCGGCCTACGGCTGAGGGTAGGGGAGCTGTCTGAGGTAGTCTCAGGAGCGCTGCTGTCTATGCTTGCCATGCCTGGTAAGACACATGCTCTTTAATATCATGCTCTATTACAGCTCACCATTTATCTCAAGTCAAGGTGTGTGGCACCAAGATGTACTCACCATAATAACAAAACAAAGGGAAACTATATCTAAACTTGCTTTGTGTGACAAAGGCAGGACATTGAAGCTTAGAGAGCGTACCAGTGTGTTTCTTCTTCTGGCGCACAGGTGAGCCCCAGCAGCGTTGGCTGTATCCACAGCGCCCCCCTAGTGCCAGTCGACTAGGCACTGTTGCCTCCAGTTTAAAGGATGTCATTTCATTCTGCTGCTCACTTGATAACTGTCCTCCCTCTGAAACAGCAAGAACACAAGATCAAGTTAGTGGTCGTGGTTACATCTAAGATTGGTAGTAACATCCTCAGGACATTAGCGCTCTCTCTCTCTTTGAAGGTATTCTTCAGTCTAAAACTTTTACAAATAAACTGTAAGTTAGCATGAAATCACAAATTTAACTGGGTCTGGCATTTCTCCAAAGCTTCTGGAAAGTCTTTAAATCCTGTGGAGATGAACAGCAGCATTGGTTCTTACCGTGCTCCTTGGTCTCAGCGGTGGTCGCCCCAGCTGTGCTGTTCTGCAGCAGGCCAAGCTCAACCTGTGCAGTCACCTCCTCCCCAGCCAGTGCCACAGCTGAAGAGGAGCTTGAAGAAGATGCAGCCAAAGTATTGGATGAGGAAGAAGACATGGCATGTTTGGTAACCCCCCCAGTGGCTCCTCCGACCCCACTGTGGCTCCCAATGGTATGTTTGGATGGGCTTCGCTGACTGGCTGCTGCTGGCTTACTTGAGTAGAAAGAGCTCAGAGTCTGAGGCTTGTGGGTCTGGCTCTCCCTGTCCAACAGTTTATCCAGAATCTGATCAGGGGATGAGAAAAAACATCAGTCTAAATGTACTTATGCTATCACTCAGTTGATGTCAAAAGCATAATCAGGCAGTTTATTCAAAAAGCCCTTCCTTTGAGATAGCTTTGTATTTCCCAGCGACGGTTTTATGTTTCCCACACGCTGACCTTTGAGATGTGTTGAGTTAAATTTGGCAGAAACACCAAAGGAAAGGCCCCACTTGACAAAATTCATTAAACACAGTGTGTGAATATTGGGTTTGTGAACACAAGCGACAAAATTTAATAGATGTTTAATCGTATCCTATAGCAAAATCAAAAGATGAGGACAAGGTGTTATTATCATTAGTGTCTCCTTTGGTTTGTTGAGCATGTTGAGACTGGCTTAAAAATGTCGGTTTTTAAAACGTTTCCTTGTGCATCAACTGGTGTAATACCAACACAAGGCCTATAAAAAGGCTTATTAACAAATAATTACACAGAGACCTCCATTTTTAAACTTTTGAGTGTTCTAGTGTCACTGGACACAAGAGCTGGAAGTAGAAAGAGCATTATACAACAATTAGTTCCGACCGAGTAATCTGATTGTACGAGAGACTTTCCATGAGTGCTGATATTCACCGCTAACAGCACTGGGACTGTTCACTGGTGTATCCCTCCACTAACAGTTCATTTTAAATGATGCAAAGTAGCTGGTGCACAGAAAATGTTACCGTTCATTGCCTGGCAACAGCTTTGTCGAGGAACTACTTGTCTTGCCGGAGCCAAAACATCATCAAATAAACAAATAAATCACAATCTTTTGTGGTGTAATGTTGCTAACTAGTAAAATGTGTTTGTAGAACTGTTATCTCACTCGAGATCGTGCCATATCAGTGAATATCAGCACGTGTGATTATCTGCGGCACTCGGCCTGCGCGCTCGTGCCTAAGACCAAATCCCACCACTGCCGATATTCACAGATATAGTACGCCCTCTCGTGTGATATTGCTTTATCATTTCATTATCAACCATCCAGAGCCAGATGTCCCCCTAAAGATCGAACAGTAGAAGCTACAGATGAATCCATGAAAACTTAACGCTCCTGACCTCAATGGCCTCTATGGACATTCATTACACAAGACTCCACAGCTGAAGTAAGAGCATGTTAAAGCTTGGTTAATGTTACTGCCATGTGTAAATGAGATCCAAAGAGAAAAACAATGTTTTGGACATTTCACATTCAAGAAAACATCAAAAAATTGTATCGCTAATATTACTGAAGTATTTAACACTTTGCTGAAAATGAGGCACTGTGTACATAATCAGAATTTACTGATATTTAAGCTGAATACTGGAAGAATATCTTTTCTGGGCTAAAATAAATCTAGCAAATCTGCTTATCGAGACACATTACCAAGTAAAACTATATGCAATCCTCAAACATTAAATTGTAAATATGAGTGTCTGTTAC
Organism: Orestias chungarensis; assembly: GCA_032876305.1. Lineage (NCBI taxonomy): Eukaryota > Metazoa > Chordata > Actinopteri > Cyprinodontiformes > Cyprinodontidae > Orestias > Orestias chungarensis. The sequence continues at coordinate 42,833 of JAVLVB010000947.1, forward strand.
TGGCTCTACTTTCCCCAGTTTTTATTTGTTTGTTGACTGCATACTACAGTCATCAGGTTGTGTTTAAAGGCCGTCTCATGTAGGTTTAATGGTGATTGCATTATGCTCATACTTTCAGTTGTAATAGAGCGTAAACTAACTTACCTTCTTGAGTTTGCTTTGGTCATCCTTGTAGGTGATCATGAGAGCTAAAGCCAGGTCACCCTTCACCCGCCGGGTTCCTTCACAAAGCAAAGGATGCTCTGCCTCACTGACTGTTGTCTTCATGCCTGTTAACACAAAGCAGTGAAAACGTAACCAAGGTGGGTTCAACAGTCTAAACGTAATAAGAAAGGCCAGTCAGTGGGTGGAAATCTGTGAAGACCAGGCAAGATGACCGTGAAGGATGAAACAACAGCAGCAGATATCTCAAACATGAAATAAGGATCCAGGGAACAAATTACCAAGTGCAGCTACAGCAGCCTCAAAGCCCAGCTCCTCATCCCCAGGCATCTCGTTGTTTCGGTTGCGACTGGGTGGACGGGAACCGGTTGGAGACACAACTAAAGAAACATCGAAGAGAAAAGAGGGCTAAACATGAACATCAGAAAGTCTTGTTAAATAATGTTAATACATCTAAAAAAAACTTTGTTCGTTGTTATTGCTTCTGAACTTAAACTGACATCCAACCTAAAAATAGTGGCCAAAATCCATCGTTTGAGCCTTTAGAACAAATGTAAGAAAATGCACATGGAGACAGACATAAATGAGTGCTGCTGATTAAACCGCCGACACTCTTACACAGATCGTCATGTTTTGTATTTTACCTGACAGAGACAAAGTAGTGCATAAAAAACACACGTCTCTAAAATTACAGCTGCAAGCGTTTAGGGGGTATCTCTAGGCCAAATTTGGCCATCTGGACATTTTAGGCCTGGAATCGCAAATTTTTTTTTCCATTCAGTTTTGTTGTTTAGGCAAACATATAAGTTGACCTAATTTATGGTGTAATTTTACAAAACTGGAATTCAACCAGTGAACCAACTACTTACTACTTCTAGATGTTTTTTTATTCTGACTATGAATCCATATTAGAGCAGATATTACAGTAATGAATTATCCGTGAGACAAGAACACGTCAAAAATGAAAACAACACAATTGTGCTTTAAAAACGGTTGAAGCAGGAGAATCCTAATCCTGCTGTGCTGACCTGGGGTGCAGAGGACATCAAATATGTAACTGGCCAACATCAGAGGCAGCACCGGTCTGTAATCACAGAGGTTTCCATCCCTAAGCTGCTCGGCTCGCTCTCTGATGGCGGTCATTTCCACCAGGCCCAGGGGAATCTTCTTCAGCAGGGCCACCACCTCAGAGTCCTGATACGCCAGCTTCACCTGCTCAGGCAGGAATGACAACATATGTTCAGGTCTTCAAAAGGCTTGAAATGTTTGGGCTCATTTTTAGATTTTTACAACAATATGATCAAACTATCAATATACGAGACCATGCATGTGTTTGATGTTGAGGCACAAACCTCCAGGGCTTTAGTAGATGCAGGTGGTCTCTGCAGTTCTAGGGAGAACATGCCCGTGCTAAAAGCCAGGTTTTGGAGCTCCAGTCTCTCGCTGAGAACAGTGAGGAGGAAGGCAGCTTTGGACAGCGTGTTAGTGGCCACCTGTGTCTGACGGCTGGTTGAAACCTTGCTCTTCTTACCCTTCGACCCAAAAAACACGTCAGAGGATTGCAGAGTAGGATCATGAGCAGCGATGTCCTACAACCTTGTAATAAGTACCTTAGTTTGGGGTTGCTCCACCTTCAGGTCTGGAGGGTTGGCCAAAAAGTCTCTGGCCAACTCTACAGCCAGCTGACATGCCTCATTACCATAGCCATGAGCATAGAGGGCCTCAGCACAGGCAAACAGCACCTATAGCAACATAAAAATAGAAAGGTCATTTCGGTGCAATATTTCTACTTTTGATTTATTTTGTTAGATCACAATAAACGCACAGGAAATCTCTGCAAGTCATTTTATTAACGAGACTTTAAATTAACGGTGGACTTCCTCTAATCTGAATAGGTCAATTAGAAACATATCCCTTAATATTTGGATAAAAGCCACTGGCGAAGTTGTACAAATATCACACACCCAGCTTTAAATAATGAATAGATGTTTTTTTATTACCATACCTCTATGCTTATTAATTTGTTAAGCCTAAGAGTTTAAAGCTGCTTTTGATTAACAATAAGCAAACATAGATTAAGTCTCGTCTGGATGGCAACTTTTCATTACTTGTCTTTATTTTGCCACTGTTTTTATTATGCATTTAAGCTTTACTGAACTCTTGTTGTGAACACTTCTCTAGCTTTTCTTTCTGACTTAGTTTCACTTCCTTACCTCCATGTGTCCCGCCTGCTCAAGTGGTTTAATTCCTGCAAAGATGTCTGGTTCTTCCTCCTGGTGGCTGTCAGCCAGCTGCTTGTCTGCTCCCTCCTCTGACGCAGCACTTAGATAATACGCCTGATAATCATCTTCAGCCAAAGCTTCTCCCTCAGAAGCTCCACCTGTGGCCTCCACACCCTGGTTCCCTGGTCCAGCTGCAGCTGCTGTTGCAGCAGATTCTGCCTCTCCGCCCCATGGTGACTTGGCAGAGGCTTGAGGGCTTCCAGGTCTTGCAGCCATTGCAGAGCTGGAAGGTTGCTCCATGTCACACATGTCTTTATTTCTGTCAGGGAGGGGGACTGTGTTCTCCTGTGCCTGTGCCGCCATTTCTGCGGTGTCTACCACCACATCCATGTTTTCCTTGGAGGTAAAACAGGCTGGAGCTGACTCAGCAGCCGTCAGTGTCACTGGGGAATGACTAACGTGCTTCAGGTCAAAACTCTTGCTCCCTCCGCTGCCTCTGCTGTATTTGGGTGAATCTCGGAGCAGTGGGCTTGTAGAAGGCAGCGCCTCTGGTGGTAGAAACTCAAAGGTGTTACAGGCTTCTGCACCCAGAGCCAAGCTGCAGCTGTCATCCAGATTCAGATCAGCCAGGTCTGGCTCTAAAGAGCTGTCCTCACTACTGGTTCTCCGCTTGGCGTTGGCATGCTTACTGCTTCCTACTCCTCCACTTCCCCCCGAGCCTCCTGCTGATAAAACCTTGCCTCCTCCCTGTGGCAGCTTCAGTTTGCCTCCAGAGGAGGAAGCTGTGCTTTTATACATGCAGTTTCCTCCACCGTCTTCTAAAGACAGAGAAACACCCCCTCCCAATCGCACCAGCATTCCTCCGCCTCCACCACTTAGTGACAAACCCTTTCGTTTGCTCAGAACTGTCTCCTTTGGTCGAACAGCCACCTCCTGCGCTGACAAATGGCCATTGCCTCTTCCTTTATAGTCCATTAAAACTCCACCTTCAGCTTTGCTCACAGCTCCTGAGTCCAAAGGCTCACCAGCCGCTCCAATGCCAGCTTTGTTTCCCCTCTGGAACTGCATAGCCCTGGGCCAGCAGAACGTGCTGCTCTTCTTATCCGCACTGTAGTATGTGATACCTTCCAGTGGATATGCCACCTCCCAGTTGAAGTAGCAGGATTCCACAGCAGGTTTGAAGCCCTGGAAAAGTTTATCCAGCGACTTTCGATGTTGTCCTCGTTTCACAATCTCTATTACTTTTAGATGCCACTGCTTCAGCTGGCTCGCAAGTTCCAACCGTCTACAAGAGACCATTTGCAGGTTAAAACTGAAACGCCTTTCAATAATTGTTATCCTATGAGATTTATCTATCATTTAAAAGGATAATATTTCAAATGAAATCATGCATGACTTGTGTGTAGCCAGGTGTCCCTACCTGCTGGGATTCATAGTAGGGTCAAGCACAGCCAGCCTCCACAGAACAACCATCTCATCACACATGCTGGCGCAGGCATGAGCTGCCACCTCTGACTGGCCATTACTGCGGCCAGTGTGGCCACTGGCGCTGCTGTGAGACGCTGATGTTCTGACGCTGTACCACCAGCTGATGATCTGAAGCACAAACAACCTTGAACACACTAGTTTGCTTTAAATCAGGAGTGTCTCATCTGTGGTTAAGGGTATAGATTTGGTTTGCTAGCTTGGAAACCGGTTTAAAATTTATTTTAAAAATAAATCAAAATCCTGTTAAATATGATGTGTAACACAAAGTATTTGTGTTTCATCCACCGTGTTTGACATTAATGGTAAATGGAAGTACATCCAGCAAGCTTTTATTTATGAGTTTCAAAATGGGTCAGAGTCGCTGCTTGTTTTTTACCTGAAACAATTATAAAGTGGAAAATGTTCAAAGGGCCAGCAGACACTAAAGAAACACCTTTTGTCATTTGAAGTGACTGTAATGACTAGAAAATTACCTGCTCATAGGTAAGGCACTGTTCAGTGAGGATCTCCAGCAGTGGGGCAGCATTGCTGTCTCGCCTCTTAAACATTTCCCTGACGATGGACAGAAGGTTCCAGATGCCCTCAGGTTCCCGCCCCCTCAGAGGACGCAGCAGACACGCCCACTCAGCAGCCGCCGGGGGCTCAGTGGAGGATAGGTACATGGAGTTCACATCACTGGTGATACAGACAAAAACACAGAGCAGTGAAGCTACTCTGAATTTTGGCTAGCAGGAATTCATGGAGAGCTATCCAACAAAGGGAGACAGAGGGTCAGTGATAACAAGTAGAAAGTAGAATTGTACCTAAAGACAACAGGAGAGGGCCCACAGAACTTGTGCAAAGTCTTTTTAATGTTATCACTGAGGGTTGACTCATCCAGGTACCAGGTGCTCTGATCAGATGCTGAAGGGCCCGCCGTTGGATCTGTGCGCATAAATGACACAGTAGGCTTAAAAAACCCAAATAGGTCATACAAGATGAGCATTATTCTCATAGTTTCTTTCCATTCAGCTGAATGTCCTGCATTACAATGTTGTTCTGCCTTTTTAAGACTACTTTTCAAAACATGCTCACTGATACTTTCTGTAGTCGGATGGTAAAAGTTGATTATCTCTATTAGAGTCTAAATTAAGTCACAGTGTCGTATTTGACCATTTCATTTGGATAGAGAATCTTCCTCCGCTGCTGAACTGAACCCGTTTTCCTCCAATACCATCCACTGTTAACTGGAAGAAACTGAGTTAACTGAGTAACTCAGGTTTGATTTCTTCAACCATGCTGTGGGTCATACCTGGAGCTCCACACACAGTGTTGATGGCTGTAGACTGAGAAGACAGCAACTCATCTAGTAGCCTCTGGGCTGTGGGTAGAATCTGAAGAAATCCAAGGAAAAACAACATTAACTATTACTTTACCTGGATCAGGACATGTAGCAGCTTTCTTCTAGTTTTCTGATCGTTTGTTTTTAAACTGGCTTGATCTTACTTACTCATTCTTTAGTTTTTTTTTTTAAGAAGTACCATTGATAATCCTCAAAGTCATAAATGACAGCTATATGTCAACGTTTGCGATCAATGACTCGCGCAGAGGTGGAATTGCCAGAATAAATTATTTATTGAAAGGATGAATGAGGAAAAGAACATGAACTGAAACAAAGGTAATGAGGAACGGAACAGGGGTACGCGAAACCGGAACTGGAACGTAAACAAGCGGATGATTAAAGCGGAACGCGGAAACTAGGGAGCGTGGAAAGAATAAGTCAATACACATAAATGAACAAGCGGAATAACACAGGATGGAAAATAAAGGTAATAAACAAACTAATAAACAATGAGCGACCCGAGGTAACCAAAAAACAAGGAGGGGCATGAGGAATACCTGAGACATGAAGAAACTAACTACTACAAACTAATCTAAGAAGGGAGAACGGAGAGGAATACTGGAGGAGAGAGAGAGAACCAGCACAGAGAACCAAGCAAGAGGGGAAGGCTTACTGGGGACGGTGAGGAACTGGCCGGAGATGGAGCAGAGAGACGGTAAGGGAAGCAGACGACCCAGCGGTGAGTGAACAAATGAATGAAACATATACTTATATGAGTGAAAACACAGACAGACACAGACACAGAGAGAGAGAGAGAGAGAGATACAGAGAGAGAGAGAGACAGAGCTACAATAGAAAATAACCTAATGAAAAAAAAACAACCAACAAAACTAATAATAACAAAGAGACAACAAACTGAACGGAACCAAAACACAGAGTATGACAATATATTAATATTTCTGGTCAACAGTTTTCCTGATTTTATTTTTATAGTGTTAAAGCTCCAACTTTAAATTATTATCTAACATTCAGCTGTCCTTCTAAATCAGCTACTTATGAGACATCTTGAAGGAACATTAGATTGAGAATAAATTGTAGGTAAACACAGAACAGCAAACAAAACTAAAAAAGATGCACACGACAGCACAGAGCCACTCATACTAGCCGCACAGGAACAGGCCTTAAACACCAGATCAATAGAGGCCCAGATCTACCACACCAGACAAGACCCAACGTGTAGGCTGTGCAAGGAAGCCCCTGAGACAGTCCAGCACAACAGCAGGGTGCAAGATGCTGGCAGGGAAACCATACATGGAATGGCATAACCAAGTATCGGACCTAGTGTATAGAAACATCTGTGCAGAATATGGACTGGAAGTCCCAAGATCAAAGTGGGATTTACCCCCAAACACAGTGGAGAATAACCAAGCAAAATTCCTGTGGGACTTCCAGATCAAGACAGGCAAAATGGCTGTGGCGAACAAACCAGACTTTGTGGTGGTGGATAGACAGCAGAGAGTTGTAGTGGACGCAGCAATACCAAGCGATTGCAACATCACGAAAAAGGAGCACGAGAAACTACAGAAATACCAGGGCCTCAAAGAGGAATTGGAAAAGCCGTGTAGCATGAAGACCACAGTGGTAACTCCAAACTGGAGCAGTGGCTAAAACAGATCCCAGGAACAACATCAGACATCTCAGTCCAGAAATGTGCAGTTCTGGGCACAGAACCATCAAGCTCCCAGGCCTCTGGTAGAGGACCCGGACCCTAACAGGTGAACTTAATGTGACCTTCTCCAAGCTTTTGAATGCACCTGTCCAACTGTTAAATGTTTCAGTACTTTTTAGACATGTTGCTGTTCTCTAACCAAGAGCTTAACGGCAAAAGTCACAACAGGTGTTTGATCCTCGAATCGACCAATAAATGTCCTGGTTCAATCACAGCTGGTGTTTAAACAGTCGTCCTCATCAGGCTGTTCACATTGAGACATCATGAGACCAAGACGACACCTAACAATGGATCAACAGTACCTGGCCAATGCTTCAAACAGGACGTTCTCAGACGGACGTGGCCACTGAGCTCAGGGTGTCTCAGAGTGTCATCAGCAGGTTAACAGAGATACCGAGAGACTGGAAGAGTCACAGAAAGGCGTAGAAGTGGACGTCCTTTGGCCTCATCCATGCTGATGACGCTACATTGTGAACAATGCCCTGAGAAACCGGATGATGAACGCCACTCAACTCCAGGCACGTTTTAAGAGAGGTGAGAGGCACCCAAGTGTCACGTCAGACCATTGGAAACCATTTACATCAGTGTGGTCTGCGTGCTAGACGACCTGCAAGGGTACCTAACCACACCAGCAGGCACAGGCGTCATCGTCTTGCATGGGCCAGGGAGCATTTACGCTGGACATGGGACCAGTGGGCCTCAGTGCTGTTCTCCGATGAAAGTCGAGTCACGTTGAGCAGAAATGATGGCCGCCAACGATGTTGGAGACGTCAGGGAGAGATCTATGCATCAGCCACTGTTGTCACCAGACCAGCTTTTGGTGGTGGGGGTGTCACAGTGTGGGCAGGTGTGTCCAGTCTGTCTAGAACTGCCCTACACTTTGTGAATGGTACAGTGACAAGCCCATACTACCTGAACAACATAATTAATCCAGTGATTGTGCCCCTACATGAACAACAAAGGCTTAATTTCATCTTCATGGATGACAATGCTCCAGCTCATCAGGGTCGCATCATCAGGGCTGTTGGAGACTGGTGTACCTCAAATGGAGCGGCCTGAACTTTCTCCAGACCTGAATCCCATTGAAAACCTGTGGGATCAACTGAGTCGCCGTGTAGAGGCTCCAAACTCTGCACCCCAAAACCTCAATGACCTGAGGGCTGCCCTTCAAGAAGAGTGGGATGACCTGCCTCAGCAGACAATAAGTCGACTTGTGAACAGCATGAGACGTCGTTGTCAAGCTGTAATTGATGCTCAAGGGTCCATGACGAGTTATTGAGACGTTGACATGTTTGGTTGTGGTGTACAAACCATTTTTGTTAACTTTTGTTTCAACAAATTGTTTAAGATGAGGAAATCTCCAGTGCATCCTTCTACTTAATAATAATCTTATAACTATTAGACACAAGTTTTACCCATTACTGTTGACACAAGTACTAGAACAGTCAATGAATAACAGCTCAAAACAAAACTCAACATGAACCCATTCTGTTTACAGACTTAGTCAGGAAAGTCACAGGCCTTTTCCCCCAACTTGTTATGAAAATGGCTTCCCGATTCTGGTCGTTTCCTACATTTGCTTCATTTGTGTATTATTTTATCCTCCAGCTTTCATAATAATTGGATTTAACCTAATTGAGTTCCAAAAAAGGCTACCCCACACATATTAAGTGGGACACTCTGTCATCCAGGAGGAACATTGATCCTTCAAATCCAGAGGAAACAGGTGAAGTTGCTCGGGAATCTGGTTAAGATGCCTCCTGGTGAAATGCTCTGGGCTGGTAGAAGACCCAGGACATGTTCGAGGAGGACATTGTTTCTTTGATAGTCTGGGAAAGCTTTGGGATTCTCCTGGAGGAGCTGATTCGAGAGGTTGGGCAGAGGGAAGACTGCGTCTCCGTGCTCAAACTTTTGGCAACAATCCCAAAGCATAGAAGAGGAGTATCACCCAGGATACTTAGTATCCAGCACCAGAGCTGTTGCCTGTTGAATGTCTGATGGAGTCATTAATGACTTTATGGAAGTCTTTACAAATAAAATTTTATCTATTAAAACAAAAATTGTTGGTATCCTCCCAGGGAACAGCACTAGGCTGGTTTAAATCTGATAGATCCCAGTTAGTTCATCTTAATGACAAATCTTCTCCGCATTGTAAGGTTACTTGTCGAGTACCACAGGGTTCTGTACTTGGCCCAATTCTATTTACTATATACATGCTCCCTATTGGTAAAATCATCAGACAGCATGGTGTTAATTTCCACTGTTATGCCGATGATACACAACTGTATTTATCTATAAATCCTGATGAATCCAGTCAGTTTGGTAGATTACAGGCATGTCTAGATAACATAAAAATGTGGATGACTTTAAACTTTCTGCTCTTGAACTCTGAAAAGACAGAAGTTAACTTTGAACCAGAACCTCTAAAAACAACACACTAATCACGGATCAGCAACTAGATTGCAAACGTTTTTAATGTATTTATTCTTCATGTATTTATGATAGGAATGAAGTTATTGTACTCTAAAGAATCTGACATGTGTTTTGAAGCACTATTAATTATTATTTTTATTAATATTAATAAATTGAATATTGAACCTTTTATCTTTTTTCCCCCTCCAGGGGGTCTTTTGTGGGCTTTAGTGTCCCTTTTATGAAAGTAGGCTGACAGGAAAGGGGGAAGGAGAGAAGGGAAGACATGCGGAAAATTTTGTCAGGTCCGGGAGTCGAACGGCCGCGTCGAGAACTCAAGGCCTCCAAACTTGGGTCGCACTAACCCCTATGCCACCACAGCACGCCCCGAATATTGAATCTTGAACCACATGCTGACTTAATGGTTCAAGAGCATGATTATGCATCATATCTCTAAAGAGAACCTTTTCTTTTTAAATGTGAACTACCTGTTGAGGCAGCTCACTGATGAGGTACTGGGCAAACTTCTGAAGCTGGTCCCTTTGCAGCCTGGATAACGACTCGGAAACTGGAGCCCTCAGACAAACTGCTGATGCCTGTGAGGATGTGCATGTACAAACGTAAAGATACACAAAAATCACACATAAAATAAATACTGTGCATTAGCAAACTAAGCTGAGTCATTACGTTTAGAAAATCTGCAGACTGACACACTCCTGAAATAAATCATTAGTTCAATTTTATCAGCTGATCCAGCTTATGCTGTTTTAGCTTATGCTGTTTTTAATATGTCAAACAATGTTCACTATTGGTGAACAACAAGTGCATAACAAGAGAGCTTTCCTGAATATGATCACAATCTCTTACCATACAATCATAGTGTTGTATTGGAAGAAAAGATGCTACAACTTTAGTTATAAAAGGAAACTGACTTTAAACTTTAGTTTAACCCCATAATAGTATAGCATATTTATTATTCAGTCTCTCATGGCAGTTAGCTACAACGTTGTCTTTCTGAAAGCTAGTTTAAAACCTTTTTTTATTGATTTTATATGAACTGTTCCATTTCAAAAGTGAAATGTTTCCTGTAGGAGATAAAAACTCACATTGTGGATTCTGAAGAGGCAGAGAGAGACTACATGGGCGCACCATTTCGCTCCCGCGCCACACGTACAGCTACAGGAAGTGATGCGGCACCGGTCAAACATGACTGCCACATTGTAGGCAGCTTTAGACTGACCAGACTGACTGGAGACGACTGTAGCGCTGAGATGGAAGCCTGGTGAGAGACACAGAGGTACAACATCCTACTGAACAGGACAAAACCTTGTAATGCTGAAACGGCTAAAGTAATGGAAGTAAGATTAAAATCATGCTGCCGAATGCAACACAAAATACTTTATTTTGTAAGATGTAACTTCTTATAGTAGCGGTACCATCCTGCAAGGTTTAAACACATCACTCCTCCAAAACATGTGAATACAATGAATGGCTGGTTACCCGTGTTTTCCAAACCTGATGGCCAGATGAAGAGGAAACTATTTTTCACCAGTGGATCAGCTATGCGTGTAAAAGCTGCAGTAGATTAGCTCCAAGGATGCATGACATGCCTCGACGTACCAATCTGAAGCGGGTCTTTGACGGCTCGGATTCTGTACAACTGCTCCCCACGCTGGAACTCATCTGGACTGCCATTAGCCAGGCAGGAATACAACCTGCAGCCGTGTTCAAGCAAACATTGTCACATGGGACTCCTCCATTAATCATACACAGACACAGACAGCACAGACTACACACTGATTTTCTCACCTGATGTCTTCCTCATTCTCAGGGAAGCTCCAGAAGGCGATGCGGAGCTGGAGCTGTTCAGGGACTGGGGGGTAAACTTTCTCTACCACCTCAAACGGGATGTGAAAAGCTACCTGCTTTGCTGATAACTCTACAAGAGGAGTCACATGGCCATCTGAGGAATACCACAGAAGAACAGGAAGAAGCTTAGTCCCATGTGAAACAAATACAGTTCATGTGAAGTCTGTTCATATATTGTTCGTAGTGTTCTTAATGCTATCCACTACCATCCAATCCACTTTATTTATATAGCACATTTAAAACAGGGACATGTCCACCAAAGTGCTGCACATATGAAATACATTATAAAAAATAAATAAGACATAAAACAAACTAAAATAATATAAGAGAACAATAAAATAATACAATAAATAAAATAAGTAAAAATAAAATAAGACAATCAGCTAAAACAGTAAAAGAGACATAGGACCATATAACTAATGCAGTGTTAAAGCCAAAGAATAAAAGTGGGCCTTCAGACGAGACTTAAAATACTCCACAGTGGGGGCAGTTCGAGCACAGAGGGGCAGAGGGTTCCAGAGTCTGGGACCAACAACATAATACGCCCTGCCCTGGCCCACCTAGTCTAGTCTTAGGGACCGTGAGCTGGGACTGGCCCCCAGACCCGTGCTACATTAGTGTCACATGTGTAGCAGTTTTCCATTTGCTTCGTTTTAAAAAGTAACAACTATGAATAAAATACAACTTTGACTGAAACAAAAGTGGGAAATTACAAATCTGAATAAGCCTCCTCCAAGTATTTTATTTCCATGCTGCTTTGTAAGTAGGACAGCATGTTTGTCTTTCAGCTTCCATCCATGCTAATAATATCAAGGGGTGTCCCGATGTGATATCGATATTGAATATCAGTCTAATACCAGCAAAAAAATGAGTATGTGAAAATATCAGCTGGCATCTTAAATCTCTGACATAAACACGCCAACACAAGCAGTCTGTTGTCAGCTTTTAATTTACACCACCAGTGTTCATGTAGGCGTTTGCTAACTGGATATTAATTTGAACTACTGTTCTACAAGCCCTTTCTAAGATTTGACACTAAACAAGTAATAAGAGTGTGGATGATACATGTCAACATCGGATCCTAAGGACTGCAGTATCAGCCGTGTGCCACGGCTGATAAGGACTCCCTAGATGGGATGGACAGATCCAGCCCTCGAGGAAACCTGTCCTGTGACTTTTAGATGCGTCTCTGGTCCAACACGCCTGAATCCAACAGCTGATTTTCCTCCTCTGTATTCAGATCTGCTCAGTCCTGCTTTTGACCTGAATGTTTGTCTCAGGTTTGTTGAAGCAAAGACTCAAACAAACCTCAGTCAAATATTTAACATTAAGTTCCTTTTTAAAGCAACACTAATTAGTGACATAAGGCCCCCCATCAGAATATCAAGTAAGAGCCTCCTCAGTGTGTCTAAATCAGTTTAGACTAAAGATACTGATGTGTATAACCCGCTCAAGGAAGACAGGTCCATTATTGTTGAAGATTTTAGCAGAGCAACAATTAGCATGGTAAACCTAGCAGACACGTTAGTTTTATGGAAAATACTCTTAGATTTGTTTCTGAGGATTCAGAGACTAAGCACTGCACTAAACATATGAGTCTGGGAAGAGCTTTGCATTTGATTACATATTAAGGTTTATGTTTATTGTGTTTTTAATACTTTGATGTGAGAATACATTAGATGTTACAGAGAAGAAGACTATGAACAGAAGTCATTAATGTCTAACAGTATTAAAGTGGAAACCCTGGACGCTTTACTTCTAACTGAAATGTTTCCAGTTGGTTTTACTAAGTGCTGTGCTCAGTTATTAACAATATAGACCAACAACAACATATTTCCCAGCAATTCAACAGAATTATTAACATAGGTTTTACAACATCAGATGGTCTGATGAGCAACACATGGTTCATTGCTGCACTGCTGCTCAGAGAAACGTTCCAAGTTTGTAAGCCAGACATTGGTCCTAGCGGCATTTCACCTGATTCACTGTAAACGGAAACTTTATTGTTGAGAATGCATTATGGCATTCTCAACTATTGTTTTCCTGTTTCTCTTTATTATTGTTCCGCCGTTTTTCGGCACTTAACTCGTTCAACAGTCTTCAACCGATTTAAACAATTAAGATATCAAATCGTTCAGCTTGTTTTGGACATGTCGGCTATGTCTTTTGCTGTTAATATCTTTTCAACTTTTTAACTTATTCAACTTTTTGTGACATTCTTTTCTCATTGAAAATGCATGGCGGATTTTTAAACTCCTTCA
>JAVLVB010000948.1:2473-17160 GCA_032876305.1 Orestias chungarensis
CGATCCGGTTCACGAATCCCATCCAGTTTGCGGTTCGTCATCTCAGTCTGAGTGTTGGTCGCTCTCCAGACGCCTTCATACGCTCCCAGCCGCTTTTCAATGGCCAGGGCAGTTGCCGACGTTTTCTTATTTTGCTGATGCATCAGGTAACCGCCGACGCCAAAAAGCAGAAATCCTGTCATCATAAATCCAATCATGTGTAGATCTTCCACGTCCTCGACTGACATTTTCAACAGACACACAATCTTCCACTTCATCCAGGAATCCATTGTATATCCTGCGAACGCTGTCCCGTCTGGACACGAGGGTTCCCCTTTGCCCTGACTTCCCGTCAGGAAAATTTGATCAATTGCGTTGAGAGACCAGCTGACCAGATACATATTTTCGGTTTCGGAAGATATGTAATAAGATGCTCCAAAAGAGAATGAAAGACACAAACACAGGGCTGAAGCAGGACAGATAAGGGTAAGGTCGGGAGACAGAGAGAAAAGCGTCCGCCTTCTTCGAGAGCTGGAGAAAACCCCAGCTGTCATGTCTGCATGTTCTATGATTAAAACATTTAATCAATTTCAATGCTTTGTTCAGAATAATCAGCTTTCTGTAAAAGGGACAAAGTTACATCTGCAATTGTGTCTGGATAGAACATGTGGAACACGTTGGTTGGTGAGCCATTCTTCTGATCTGTTTGGAGATGATGACATAATCTGCTGATTTTTGGAGTTACTGACATGATGACATTGGTACCTAGAGGGTTTAATGCTCACTGGACAAATATCTGATGTTTAATGATAAATGGCGAATGAACTGATTTGAGATTTTGTTTCTCATTTCTCATCTCAGACTAATCAGAATGCTTTACATTAGAGCTTCATTCACCCAGTCACACTAACAAACAGCACACAATCACACACCTGGTGATAGTTGGATTGACCACAGACCACAGACTAGCAGGAGAAGTTGGTGCACATGCAATGGTGCCATTCAGTTGCTCTTGATTCTGTTCGCAATCATCTGGGATGTTTTAAGAATCAAGAATCAAGAATCAGTTTATTTATATAGCGTCAATTTGCAACAGTTGCCGTCTCAAGGCACTTTACAAAAAATCCATTCAAATCAAGGATACATTCTAACAAATCAATTTGAAAAAGTTTCCAATCTAAGGAAGCCCAGCAGATTCATGGAGTCATTGACTTGCAGCATTCACTCCTCTGGAATCAGCAGGCAGAAAAAATGGCTTGTGTTGTCGTTGACTTTACAGCAATCCCTCATACTGAGCATGCATGTAGCAACAGTGGAGAGGAAAAACTCCCCTTTAACAGGTAAAAACCTCCAGCAGAACCAGGCTCAGTACAAGCAGCCATCTGCCACGACCGACTGGGGGTTTGAAAAGACAGAAAACTAAATTAGAAGCAGAGGATACTGAAATAAAAGACTTTATAGCAGCAGTTGTAGAACGTCACTGGAAGCATCTCAGCCCATGTTCTCATCCAAGAAGCTGTCTCAGCTAACAGAACCAGCCCAGGTGTGGTTACTATGGAGAGAAGAACACTAAGAGAAAACAAAAGGTTAACAAGGTTGAAATAATGGTAACTAAGTAGATTGGGCAAAGGAAGAAAGTAGCAGAGAGAGAAGTGGTCAGATTGCCCTCCAGCAGTGTAAGCCTCCAGCAGTCTAAGCCTATAGCAAAGTGGTTTTAAGAAAACCACTTTGCACCAGTCCTCCTCTTCTGTCAGTATAATATTAATGATTAATGCCTGGAAAGAAGTAACGTTCACAGGTTTTTATCATGCTGTTGCCTCAAACAAAAGATTTTTCTGATTCTCACTGGACACGTTTGGAAGTCCAGAATCTTCAGTATTTATTCTTACCTTGAGTTTAAACGCGTCTGGTCCCCTGGAGTCTGTAGAAAAGTGTAATAATGTAGAGGAAGAGCCAGCCAGATGGATATTCCAACTGAAAATGTTTAAGTGTGTTAAAGTGTTCAAAGACAAAGACGTCTGTGTGACTGAACTTCAAGTCTTAGCTCTCATCAGAATCTGCTGAACTAAAAATCCAGCAGGATTTTTTACCAGGAAAACAGCAAAAACTTAGTAACATTCTCTTAAAAAAGTTTTGATTGCTGCTGTTCCGGATGTTTGCAGCCATTTAAACATGTTCAGTTTGATTGTTTTTTTATGTATAAAATCTTGAACCTGTCATGACGGTTCCTTCACTCTTCTATAAACCGTCAAATAACCGATTATTGGTAAGAACTTTAAAAGGACATGACTTCAGAGGGTCTGAATTACTGTATTTTTATGTTTATTAATAATGATTGTATGACAGTTGATGGGAAAAGAATAATTTATGCTGGTTCTCTCAACAGGGAAGACCAGGCAGCAAAGGAGAAAAGGTGCAAATTCTAACACATTTCCTACATTATTTACAAAACAATCTACAGTTGGACAGTATAATCTTCCTTAAATGAGTACAAAATAAAAGAGAAATAAACACATTTTAAGTTCATTTTGAAATAATAGCATAGAAATGTAAAGATCTAACTTTGCATACATCCAGTCCCTTTAACTTCAGAGTAGCTCTGGTCTCAGTCTGTGCTGATACATCCACTCACCTGCTGCATGTCTTTATGTTCCAGGGGGAACCAGGTGAACCTGGAGCTTTTGGAGCAAAAGGAGCAAAAGTAGGCTTTATTTTTCTTTTATGCTCAACAAACCGCCATGATAAAGACTCGCTGTGGAGCCAGTAAAAGTTCTGCTGTTGTTTGTTTTCTGCAGGGCGTTTCTGGACCTGCGGGCTCTGCAGGCCCTAAAGGAGAGGAGGTGAAGTCTGAATATAATTACTTTGACTACCTATCTCTACGTATGCTTGTAAATGTAAATGTTCCACAGAGAGGCTTTATTGTTACTCCTAATATATTTAAACTATTGATTCATCAAAATAAAGGTTCTGCTAGTTTCTAAAAGCTTCTTATTATTGCTCCTGACATGTTTTATGTTTTTTTAGAAGTTTCATCCTCACTGTTGAACTTTCCTGAGCAACGTGTCAAAAAACATAAATATACAATGAAAAAAGTCATTTAAATGAGTTTCTATCCAAATTACCGCAATAAAGAATCCTGGGCAAAGGATAAAAGATTCAATAAGAACCCAGAGGAAGGAAAAAGAGAGAAACAAACCAGAAACAACAGAACTAAACAACAGAACAACAGTAATGAAAAATAATTTCAAACATTTGTTTTGGACACGTGTCAGTGTGAAGCATGAAATCGTTATCTTTGCTGACACCTCTAGAGAACCAAGCTGAGATGCCACACATCCACCTAAATTATAGTTTCATGTTTATTCAATAGGATCATAGGAACTGTTGTGATGACGTTTGTCTATGAAGAGCCCATCATCCTAATCTTTTATAAAGCAGGGTCATCAGAACCATTTAAGGTTTATTGTCTTTATTTCTATTTCATGATCTGTTTATACCTTCACATCCTCATGATTCTTCCAGCCTCCTCCTAAGTTTGACGACTTTAATTGCTATTATTTTCATTATTGTAGACCATAGTTACTTACATAGAAAGTGCTACATAGAGCCATTGCACACACTGAAGCAACAATGAATAGATGTGTGGAGAAAAACTGTGTTGGGTCAAATGAAAGTGAACAAACCCAGATAGAATGAATGAAGATGTTGCTGTGTTCATTCTTCCTCTTCCTCAAACAGAATCTAAAGAGACTTCTTTGGTCTTCTAACGTTTGCACCACAACTAGCTACAGTCTGCAGAGTTTTCCTTCGTCTGCCATCGGGACACAGATGCATTTGGTTGTGTGGAGTAATTGAAAGATTCCTGTCCACCATGTATTCTACAGACTCGTAGTTCATCTCCTGCTCTGCACTTGTGGAATGTGAGATGTGGATTAGGTATTATCCTGTTCCCAAAGTAGCCTTTCTAAAGCAGGGAACCCACGCTTCCAATGTTTAGTTGGGCTCTTTGAGCAGACTTTGTTCCAGAGGATTAGGATCAGGGCATATAATCCATTCCCTCTCTTTTTAAATTGTTGTTTCACAACTTTCAGTGTTAACCTAGACTGCTACTAGTTCCCATGGAATCCACTTACATCTGCTGCCAAAGGTTCATGTAGGTTTTGTAGTTCATCAAGTGTCACCAGGTAGCTCTGCTGAGGTCTCAGACTCCAGCATTGTTTCTGCTAGTCTGCTCTAATTGAGCAGACGGAAGGTTAGCAGACCTGACCTGTATGAAAGTCCCACAGTACATTCATACAATGTTAACTTTCAGACTTACGGCAGTGTGGATTCAACTCCCCTCCTAGCCACATGTAAGCATTCAAGTCTGGAAATTATTTTTAAACTTACTGTTAAGAAAATGACTAATTTTTAGAGATAATAATTGTTTTCATATCTTTGAGTATGATAGAAAGAGATCACTTTAATGACTACAGTAAGTGTGAGATGTTGATGTCCTCTAATTGACTTTTAATGCTAAAAAAGCTGATAATTGTCAATAGTGACCATTTATGATGATACTCATGATTTATTCCCATGTTCTAACACCTGCGTGATTACCTGGTTGATTTACCAGACTAGTTTAATTGTGTGTGGGTGTTTGTTCCTGTGATTAGCTGGTAAACTGGATTTCAACCGTTCTTCTCTGTAAAGGAATGTAATGTCGACTCCAACAAGGGTTAGAAATACATATTCATAAGTATAAAAATAGAAATAAGAAAAAAAAGTGCTTTGGTGGTAAACACTAATTTAAAAAGGTTGTTTGTGGTTTTCTGGTGCAGCAGTTACTCCTAAAACCGCCAGGTGGCAGTCATAGCTCACCCTATAACAGGGAAGCAGGTAAAGCCCATAAAATGAGAACAGCAGAAAAGTCTGAACAGGTTTATAGAGACAGAGGGTTCATAAAGCAGCAGCAGAAGCTGAAACTGCTGACTCAATACCAGCCTACGGTTATAAACCATCTTAATAGCCTGGAAGCAAACCTCCAACATTGCTGCCAAACCTGTTTAAACGCAGGCGTGGGAAGAACAAGCACTATTAAAAATATTTGCTACACTTATCAAAGAAATAATTCCAACACTTTTGTTCTGTTTCCAGGGAGCCAGAGGAGCACCAGGGGACCCGGGTCAGGAGGGACCACCTGGGCCTAAAGTAGGGCAAGTCTCCTAAAATAGCTCCATACTCTCATTCTGATATTTGATTCATGTTTCTGGTTTTAAAGGGTGACCAGGGATTAAGGGTAGCACCTGGACCTCCAGGAGAAAATGGTGTGGGCTCTCCTGGTCTAAAGGTATAAAACGTTTCTTCCAGTGTTTAAATCAGGAAACTGTCTGCATCCTGATGGAGGGGCTCCTACCTTTAACTAAAATGTCCTACAGGGTGAGAAAGGAAACCAAGGAAGACCAGGTTCATCTGGACCAGCAGGTTCTGCTGAGCCGGGAAATCAGGTCAAGTTACTTTTGATCATTTCTCTGTTAACAAGTTGTCACATTTAAAATAGTTTCAATAACGTATCAGCCAAAGATGAGTCAAATGTTATTCGCTGACTAATCAAACTACT
Organism: Orestias chungarensis; assembly: GCA_032876305.1. Taxonomy (NCBI): domain Eukaryota; kingdom Metazoa; phylum Chordata; class Actinopteri; order Cyprinodontiformes; family Cyprinodontidae; genus Orestias; species Orestias chungarensis. The sequence continues at coordinate 8,052 of JAVLVB010000948.1, forward strand.
TTATGTTGTTCATCTGTGAAAACTACCTGGAGTTTTCTCTCCTGCATCACTTCAGCTGTTGGTCTAATCAGGATAGTATCTGATTAATGTGAAAACAATATTGATATGTTCTTCTGTTTGTAGATCATGGGTCTCCTTGGGCTTCTGTGTTTTTAAAAAACTGATCTCACAGATTAAACTATAACCAATGGGTCCATCTTTGATTGATTATTTGGACTTGACTGGTTTTCTAGATCCTAGTTTTCTTTGTTTTTCCCAGGCTTCTGATCCACATGTGAGAAGAACTACCAGTAAAAAATTAATCATTACAAAGAGCAGAAATGACTAATTTTGGTGGTATGGGGAACAAACGGCATTGTGGGTAACAAAGATTGTTTCATCAACACTTCAAACCCAAATTCTGTGCTGAAGTTGTATTCCTCTAGTCACCTTTATTAGGTATGAACAATGCTCAACATTTAAAGCCTTTAACGATATGAAAGAGTTTAAAACACAACAGAACAACATGGCAGCATTTTGGATTATTAAACATACACCTTAAATGGATCACATGGCCTATTTCAGTCTGTATGTATTAGAAAGCTGACATGTTTCATTGTTTTGTCCTAATTTGTAGGGTCCTCCAGGGCCTGCAGGAATACAAGGTCCTAGTGGGTTTCGTGGAGAGGGTCTAGTAGGACCAAAGGCAGGTTCTCTGGAATTTCGTGGGTTTTAATAAACAGCACAGCGCCTGGTTTAACCTTTGGTTTCTCTGTGTGTAACAGGGTGAAAGAGGCTACGAGGGCCCTAAAGGCTCGGTTGGACCTGCTGGACTTGGACACAAAGGTGAAAAGGTATATTTACCTGTGCCTACACTAAAAGCTCATGTGACATAAAACTGAAAGCTACAGTTTAACACCACATACTGTTCTGACTGAAGGGAAACACGGGAGCATCTGGGTTGCTAGGTTTGAAAGGAGTTTCAGGTGAAGGCGCCCAAGGAGAAAAGGCAAGGCTCATGAAAATAAACATATTTGGCTTTTTTGGGTATAATTTCTATTTATAGATTAATTTAACAATATAAATGATAAAAGTTTTTATTGGCTTCAAGGGAGAACAAGGAGCTTTGGGCCCTTCTGGTCCGAGAGGACCTCCAGGGCCGCTAATAGCTGGAGCAAAGGTCAGTGAAAGTTTTGACACAGTGTTATTTGTTTTACCAAGAAGAGTTTCTGTAAACTCAACAATGCAGCACTCCCTTGTTTGACAACTTATTTCACTGCAGAGCTCCAAACTTTACATGCACCATGACACCATAAGGGAACACCAGCTCAGGGTTTAAAGGTCACATATATATTTTTATTTGGTCCAAAGTTTACAGAGATGTTTCACTTAAAAACACACCCAACATTTATGTAAAAATGTAGTAAAACCATCAACCTTCCATTTTATTATGGTCTGTTTCACATTTCATGCAGTATAATGAATCCTTCAGTCTAATGACTCACTAGAGGTTAGAAATAAAGTGATCTACTCCAATATCCAGAAAAAACACTGGATTATTAAGTGGACCGATCACTTTATTAAACTATAAGAATGAAAATCATTTCAGCTATTATTTTGATTTACCTAAAATCTTAATATCCTTCATTTTTACCCTAAACTCACTCTTAAACAAAAATCTATACATATATTTATTCTCGAAATCACAATGTGACTTTATTTGGTTATACTGGGTCCAGGTACCTAGATCATAGTTAGCATAGTATCTGGGATTATGTAAGTGTATAGGAAACATGAAGTAAACAAACAGGTTTTTAGTGTATATGGCTTTTATATCCCCGTCTTAACTTCAGGGAACATTTGGAGAAGAAGAATTAAGGATATCTGCAGCGAGGTCCAGCGCCACCTGCACCTAAGCAGTCTGAGATAATCTGATAAGAAACATTGGGTCTCCTTCATGGACGAAATTTTTATTTCAAATGTGGGGGGACGAGTATTTTTTAACTCTTTGAACTCGCCGATAGGTGGTCACGTGGTTCATGTAACTCAGAATAGGTCCAAACATCTCAGCCCGTAAGTCAGTTTGAACAACTTCTGGTGCGAAAACCACTTTTTTCACTTTCCTCCACATGTTTACTTACCTAACATGAGAGAATGGCCACAGTGTTTAATAACGTACAAAAACCTTAACAGAAGTAAAAAATACCTATTATAAAAAGGAAAATATGTTTTGATTGAAGACCTGAGATAAATGCTTAACTTTTGTTGAAGACATAATTATTATAAATTTTGCTTTCATACAAACTTAGTTGATTGTGCTTGTAGTCTGAGAACTTTTATTTATAATTCAAGGATTAAAATATTAATTTAATCGAAACCGTTTCTCGTAGAAATCAGATTACATGAGAAAATAACTCAATTGTGGAAAAATAAATGACCAAACTATTATTGTAAAATATTTAAAATGCAAAGAAAAAGAAGATAATTGCAAAACAAGCTTTAAAATAAAGAACCACTTTTACTATTTACTACGACTACTATACTATTTCTATACTAGAACTATTTACATACAGTAAATATACACACACACACTCTCCGGCCAGCACGGCGTTCTACAGCTTCTCTGTGATGTAGTCCGTGTGCTGCAAGTTCTGCGACGGCAGGTAGAGCAGGTAGAACGCTGCCGCTCCTGTGGCACAGCGGCCGCGCCGAACATGTCCATGTGGACCGGTCGGCGAAACTGCTGGTAGAAGCCCATGCGGGCGTGACTGGCCAAAAAAATACAAAATTGTTTAAGTTCAGAATGTAAGTTATGATGGAAATTTTACAAACACTGAATCAGACGGACCGTCTAAACCCGCTAAGCTTGTAATGAGCAGCTAAAACACAACTAGCTGGTTAAGTTAGCAAGTTAAAATGCTTAATTAAAAAGTGCCAATATAAAATATTACTGTTATACGGAACAGTCAGCTAACGCTTCACAACAGCAACAAAAAGTTGTACTTTTATCAACGTACCGTAGAAAACAATGATGGAACTGCTGGTGTTTGGAGATATTAACAGCTCCATGCTTCTTTCTATGGAAGTTAATGGGAGTGTCCGAACTCTCTCTCTATGGCGGTGATTGGTTAGCTTCTAATGAGTGACGGTAGAGACAGCCAATCACACAAGACAAGACACTACAGAAAGCCAATCAAGTGCTGGTGGGCGGTCTAAACTCAGAGAAGCAGCTTCAGCTTGAGCGGTTGTTTTCTGCTTGGTCCTGGTGCTGACAATTTCGGTGTAATGTAGTGGAACATTGTTTTTGGACAGTAAAAAGTGCAGGGGACATGTCCCTTGTGTCCCCCCAAAAAAATTACGTCTGTGGTCTTCTTTAATCTCTCAGTGAACCAGATTGAGAGCTTTAAATTGCTTCTTTTCTCAGTGCCTGACATTTATTTGAGCCGATCCAAAGGTCGTCTCTACAGGGTGGCAGCGTCTTTTTTGATCTTGACAAAGGAACCGGTTTATGGTTCCTCACTGAGGAAATTACAGACAGATTACAGTGTATGACTGCAGCATTGGAGAAATTTCTTGTTCATACACATCAAACTTTAATGGTCTGATCCAACATAACGTTTTAGTTTTTGTGTCTGTCTGGAAAGCTGCTGTTAGTTTTCTGATTAGATCAGATCATTTAGCTTTTATTCAAATGAACGCAGCATGTTGAAGTTTAAACTAAATCATCCTGATCCTTGTAGAGCCCTAATCAGACGCAATTTAAACCTTTACATTTGAAGATTACTTTCTTCAAATTATAGTACATTTAAATATGATTTTGAAGTGCATTAATAGAACAGATTCATAGTTTTACAGCGTAGATCTGCCATTTTAGATTAGAATCTTTGAATAATCTGTAATCTCTGTTTTACTTTATATAATCTGGGGGATTAATTCCTTCTTACATGACAAAAGTAAATATGAAATAACCATTAAAATGTCAGCAGATAACATTTCGGATTCGGAGCATTTTAGTTTAATATCTTTTCTGTTTCAGGGTGATCAAGGATTTCCCGGAGAGCCAGGTCCTCAAGGAGAAAGAGGCACAGGGGAACAAGGGCCCAAGGTAGAGGGGCCAAAGCTGGTTCAAACGAAGCAAGATAACAGGAATATTAATAATTAACAATGGAAAAGCATCTAACAATATTTGGATGATTGTTCAGGGTCAGACTGGAGCTGATGGGGCTCCTGGAATACCAGGCATTCCTGGAGAAGATGGAAATGTTGGACTTAAGGTGACATTCAGATCCGACGCCATTTAATTACAACTAACTGTACTGATGCACTGACAAATGAATGAATGTGTCATGAGGGAGGACAGTCCTACAGACATTTAATGTTACTTTAATGTTTATTTCTGGAGTAAAAATCAAACAATTCATCTCCTTATGTGTTAAAGATTCATCATAAAGTCAATAACATTACATTATAATGTGGTGAGAATACGGCTAATCACTTTAAATAAATAAAGGTTGTCTGCTGGTGAATCTGCAGTTCTTCCTTTGAAACAAGTTTCAATGCATCAAATTATTCAGAAATCAAAGAAACATTCAACCAAAATCAATTTGATCTTCAAATGCATCTTCATCACATATAATGGTTCACGTGTTAATTCGGTTTACTGACAAAGCAGCAAAGAAACAGAGAAGTTACAAATAGTTTGATAGTTCAGTCAAAAGAAAGTTTATCCAATTCTGAGAGGAAATCTCAAATATTCTGCATGAGAGCCTCAGCGGTCAATGTGTAACCTAGAAGGGTTGATTTTTGTTTAAGATTGAAGATTTTAAATATCTGTTGCCACTTTGAGGTTAATTGAACTTTAATTAATTTCTGATTACTATTTCATTCTGGTGGAGCTTGATCCTGTCACCATGTTCCTAAATTGATATTTCCCATTTCTAATTTCCCATTTTTAATTTAACCTAATGTGCGTGTAAACAATAAATGGACATAAATGTGAGTATTTGAGCATTTCAAATAACATGATTTAAATTGAAATCAATTATAAATGAGTTAAATTGATATCAAATTGAGATCACCCAGATTTTTCCCCTGATCTACTTCTTTGCAGACAGGCCTGATTTTTATTTGGAGCTCACATGTGAGCTTCTGAGAGTCTGAGAATGTTCTTTCAGAGACGTAAAGTCGCTTTTTTAAACTTTGCATTGGTTCGCCTCAGCAGCACTGATGGGCCTCCGGTTTACAGGTTTATTTGTGCAGCACATTTAAGCAGCAAAGCAGTTCACATTAACCAATGCTGTTTTTTAATAGTCACTGTTTCTGTTTTTAATCAAACAACCTCAGCGTGGTTGTGTTTGATTTGCATTTATCTTAGAGTTTGATCATAAAAGCGGATAGCTGCTTCTCTGTGTTTGGTTCTGTTACTACTCCTCTCATGAAGCAACTTTATATGACAATAATATGTTTATTTACTTTTATTTTAGTATTTACTTTTGTTTAAATGTATTCTAAATTAAGATATTAGGATAAAATATTACTTTTTAATCTCAGGAAGTGAGTTACACAGCCTGTTTTCACTGATTCATGTGTTCATTTCAACTACAGAAAGAAATGATTAAATTTTAAAGAATCTAATCACACAAATATAAACTGACTATCCATCGATAAATGATAAATAATTCATATTAGTGAATAAAAGAGATTCTTGACCAACCAGTAACGATTGAAAATCTTTGATCTAAGATAACCGACATGAGAACTGATGTTTACGGTCAAACACATAACTTACTGAAAATTGCTGTGATAAATCACAGAGACAATGGAAGGCTACTTCAGGCCCACAAATACAGACATGGTGACATGTAAATGTAGTGGAAAGCAATAACAGATAATCAATGAGCTGGACGGAGGTTGATAGACAGTAAGATTATTGTAAACAGACATTTTGATCTGTCTCACCTGAACTGAATAAATGCTTGAATCCAGAGTTCAAATGTGAATCAAATGTAGAGAAATATGAGGTTCTGAATTGAAAAATGAGTAAATCTAGAAAGTTCAAAGAGTTTAATGAAGAATGCTTTTATTCTTTTCAAAAACAGACATCAGGATATTTAAATCAGATTTTAACTCAAGACCCAAAACAGCTGAGAGCTTAAATGTGTAGGCTCACATTTACACATCTACAGTCAGAAAAAAGCAAATAAATACATGACAGACTCTTTGCTTTGTGTTTGCTCTGGATGTCTAGAATGTTCCACATTCATTAAAACAAGAAACATGAACACAAGAGCAACTTTATAACAGCCAAGCCTTCATTTTTTATATGAATGTAATGTTTGATTCATTTTCTAATGAAACCAGGGAGAAATGGGTTTCCCAGGACCGCCGGGCCCAGAGGGAACAGCAGGAAAAGGAACATCTGGAGAGAAGGTAGAGTTCTGATAACCAGCAGTATCACAAGAGGAGGCAAAACTTACACTCATCAATCAGTCAGTCAGTCAGTCAGTCAGTCAGTCAGTCAGTCAACCAACCAACCAACCAACCAACCAAACAATCAATCAATCAACCAACCAACCAATCAGTCAGTCAGTCAGTCAGTCAGTCAGTCAACCAACCAACCAATAAATAAATCAATAAATCAATCAATCAATCAATCAACCAACCAACCAATCAGTCAGTCAGTCATTAGATCCAAATCAAAGTACTTTACTTATCAAGAATCAGTTTATTTCTATATCGGTAATTTACAACAGATTTCGTCTCTAGGCACTTCACAGAAAATCAATTAAAATCAAACATACATCATAAACAATTCAGTTTGAAAAAGTTTCCAATCTAAGGAACCCCAGCAGATTCATGGAGTCATTGACTTGCAGCATTCACTCCTCTGGGATCAGCAGACCAAAACAATGGCTTGTGTTGTCGTTGACTTTACAGCAATCCCTCATACTGAGCATGCATGTAGCGACAGTGGGGAGGAAAAACTCCCCTTTAACAGGAAGAAACCTCCAGCAGAACCAGGCTCAGTACAAGCAGCCATCTGCCACGACAGACTGGGGGTTTGAAGAGAAAGAAAACTAAATTAGAAGCACAGGATACTGAAATAGTTTATAGAGTTTATAGCAGCAGTTGTAGAACGTCACTGGAAGCATCTCAGCCCATGTTCTCATCCAAGAAGCTGTCTCAGCTAACAGAACACCAGCCCAGGTGTGGCTACTATGGAGAGAAGAACACTAAGAGAAAACAAAAGTTTAACAAGGTTGAAATAACGGTAACTAGGTAGATTGGACAAAGGAAGAAAGTAGCAGAGAGAGAAGTGGTCAGATTGTCCTCCAGCAGTCTAAGCCTATAGCAGCATAACTATAGAAAAACTAAAATAACGTAACCAGAGTGACACATGAAGAAGGTAGAGCAAAGGAGAACCGTCTGTCAAGACTGAGTTCCTCCCCAACCGGATTAGGCTGTCTTCTCTACCTCTTCCTTACTATAAACCTTATCAAACAGGAAGGTTTTAAGCCTAGATTTGAAACTAGACAGGGTGTCTGCCTCACGGACTAAAGCTGGAAGCTGGTTCCACAGGAGAGGAGCCTGATAACTGAAAGATCTACCTCCCATCGTGCTTTCAGACATTCTAGGAACCACCAGTAAACCTGCAGTCTGAGAGCGAAGTGCTCTGTTAGGGACATAAGGAGTAATCAGATCTCTGATATACGATGGAGCTTTATTAGTGAGGGCTTTCTATGTCACAAGAATAATCTTAAAATCTATTCTAAGTTTGACAGGGAGCCAATGACGGGAAGCTAAAATAGGAGAGATATGATCTCTCTTTTTAAGTTTCATCAGAACTCTTGCTGCACCATTTTGAACCAACTGTAGACTTTTAATTGCATTTTGTGAACTTCCTGCTAATAAAGAGTTACAATAGTCCAGCCTTGAAGTAACAAAAGCATGGACTAGTTTTTCAGCATTTGTCCTAGAGAGAATATTTGAAATTATTGCTATATTCCTAAAATGAAAGAAGAAAATCTTACAGACCTGTTTTATATGAGACTTGTCTTTCATTTACTGATCAAAAATAACACCAAGGTTCTTTACATTGTCACCAGATGCCAACCTGATTTTATCCAGGTCAAGTGGCTGACTAAGCAATTTCTTTTTTAGAGGTTCTGGTCCAAAGATAACAACTTCTGTTTTTTCAAAGTTCAAGAGCAGAAAGTTTAATGTCATCCACATTTTTATGTCATCTAGGCATGCCTGTAATCTACCAAACTGACTGGATTAATCAGGATTTATAGATAAATACAGTTGCGTATCATCAGCATAACAGTGGAAATTAACACCATGCTGTCTGATGATTTTACCAATAGGGAGCATGTATATAGTAAATAGAATTGGGCCAAGTACAGAACACTGTGGTACTCCACAAGTAACCTTACAATGCGGAGAAGATTTGTCATTTAAATGAACAAACTGGGATCTATCAGACAAATACAATTTAAACCAGTCTATGTCATGTCGGGTTTTAAGGTTTCCGACCCACAAAGGCAGAGACACTCAGAAGATATGGTTATGGTATTTATTGAGAGAGAGTAGTGACACGGAAAGGGGTTGGATCCAGCGGTGAGTCTGCAGTGGTGGTCACAGGGAAAGTGCGAGCGGCACTGAGTGGCGGAAGTGAACGGGAGGCTTGACGTGGAAGACCGGGATACCTCTGAGAGCGAGGACAGGTTTGGTGAATAATTGATACAACTGGAGTGATGAATATGAACGGTCTTACTTTTGCTGTAGTGGAGGTGTCGCCAGGGGAATGTCTGGTTGAGTCCAAAGTATGAAGTGGTCCGGGGGTCGGATCCAGCTGACGGGGTATGCTGGGGAAGGCAGATCGAGCAGAGTGAAGAGGAGTGGAAGTACCTGTGAGCAAGGCGGGAGACATTTTCTCTGGAGTTAGGTGAGTTGTGGATGAATGAACCTGGGAATGGAGACAAGGGGTGGTTAGTTGAGGCAGTAATGGAAGCAGCTAGGAACGCGGAGAATCTTGGAAGTACACGAGGTAAAGATCTAACACAAGGAACAGCTTCTGTCATAGAAACAGATTGTAGCAACACTAGGAAAGTTTAGTCTAACGACTCTT
>JAVLVB010000948.1:19083-41149 GCA_032876305.1 Orestias chungarensis
GAGATCTGATCTATAAATTCAGAGTAAGGACCTGGTGGACGATACAAAATAACAAACAGAAGTGGTTTAATTCTTTTAGAGGTTGGATGAGGAAGGCTAAGGGTTAAATGTTCAAAAGAACTATAACTATTAGTTGGCCTGGGATTAATTAATAAATCTGATTGAAAAATGCTTCCTACTCCTCCACCTCTCCCAGTACAGGAATGTGAAAGTTGGAATAATTAGAGGGAGTTGATTCGTTGATACTAACATAATCCTCATGCTGCAGCCAGGTTTCTGTGAGACAAAGCAAATCAATTTGACTATCAAGGATTAAATCATTAACTAATAAGGACTTTGAGGATGGAGATCTGATGTTCAATAAGCAACACTTAATAGTTGTACATTTTTGTTTCATCTGAGTTGTTTTTATCTTTATGAGATTTTCAGGATTATCTCTTTTTAGATTGATCTTTAATCTATTTGGTTTTGGCCGTGGGCAAGACACCGTCTCAATGGGATGTTGGGTAGGTAACTGTAGAGAAGCCGCAGAGAGGAGTTCAGATGTCGTCTCAAGGAACTTTACAAGAAAATCAATTAAAATCAAAGAGACATCATAACAAATGAATTTGAAAAAGTTTCCAATCTAAGGAATCAGCAGACAGAAACAATGGCTTGTGTTGTTGTTGACTTTACAACAATCCCTCATTTATCAAAAAAAGGGAAATTAAATATCACACAGACTTTATGTCACATTCACTGCAGATATATAAAAAATGAATTTCACTTACTAATGTACAGAATGAGCTGAACGGCGTGTTGGTAAATCTGCTGGTTCTACAGGGGGACCGAGGGGACCGAGGTTCCAGGGGACTCTCAGGTTCTCCTGGCCCATTTGGACCTGCTGGAGCCAAGGTATGGAAAATAAGACCTAACCTGTTTACATCTTCAGCATGTTTGCTGTTAGACAAATAGATGTTGTCATATGTCATATTATCAAGCAATCTCCTGTAGCAGTCCGTGTTACTGCAGAGAAGAGGACGCCTCTAAACGTACTCTGTTGTTGTGGAACATTTTCATTTCAACTTCTGGTCGTCATGGTTACGCGTCAGAACAAATGAGGAAAACTAAAACAGCCAAAAATACTCCACCTGCACAAAACTGGAGAGTTGATTGATCCAAACCTGTTTTGTTTCAGACAGCAGAAACTGAGGACGTTTAGATGTTAAAGAGAAGAAGGAGAGCTGCTCCATCATGGTGTCACATTAACTGCTGCAGTTTTCTAATCTTTCTTCAGCTCCCACCAAACTCAGGAGACAACAGGCAGTAGGAAGAATTATGGTTTCAAAACAGAAAAACCAGATAGAAGTCTCTCCATTAGGCTCCATATAACATAAAGTCTGACTGCAAAGCCAATTAACATAAAATACTTTAAAATACTTTATTAATTAAGTTATGCAGGTTTCTTCAAAGCTTTGAGGTCGATCGCCTTCTTTATCTAAAGTCTTATATTCTCATGTTCTCTTACATCTGATCTTACTTTATGTGTTTTTGGTTTCTCTCATGTTAGCCTTCTAGCTGTAGTGTTTATTTAACTAAGGTTATGGATTCCAGCTTATTACGCATCCCTTTATCCCTGTTTTATTTGCTGATCTACTTGTCTCAAGTTTTCTTTTCGTCACTTTGCTGTTGGTATTTTGGGTCACTTGAAGTCATTTACACTCCTGTTACTGTGTATTTTCGTTCTTTCTTACCTTGTCAATATCTTTTTAAATTTTAATTTGACTTTTCCTTACAAGTGTACTTTGTTAGCAGTGAACCAGCCACTTGTTTAGATTGACTTTTTACATGTAGAATAAAAAACAGAACTGAGTCCCCAGCAGTTTAATGATTAGAAATATCTGGATCGGTTGTTGTGTCTGGATGGCTCTCCAACTCTCTGGTCTAGAGTGAGCTTTTCCATGCAGACCTAGGAAGGTGAGCCCCTCAAACCTCTCAAAGCTCCAGTCTTCTTTCTTAGAGAGTGGAACAAATTCCTAGATCCCATTTTTTCCTCTCTATAAGATGCTGTCCTAACGTTCCTCCTGCACCAAAGTTTTCTATGTTAATTACATGGTGCTTGGCTTTAGCTCAGTTAATGCAGTACTGGAGTATACAATAAAGTTATGGGTACAGAAAGAGCAATTAAGCACTTGAAGTCTTTAGCAAAGGATGGTTTTAACACTGGATTGTTTCAATATTGTAGTGAGGACATTTGAGTTCAGTGGAATCTCTCAGCCACAGACTTCCCTTCTTTGTGCAACACATGAACAAAAATAGAAATGTTTCATTCGTCAACGTTTCACAACTATCACTGTGGAAAATTTAACACACGTTGAATTTGCTGTTGAAACTCACAGCTCTTGTGAACAATTGATTTTGAGCTGTCTGTAAAAATCTTCCGTTGTAAAAAGTCTCCCTAAAAAACCTTTAAACTCTTCCATCACATCATTTTTATTACTTATAGCTTGGACGAAAACAGAATAGTTCTTGAATCAGTGATTATTGAGTTGAACAGATAATGAGTGGGAAGCTTCCTTTCAGTCATGTAGACAAAGACACATTTTATCTGCTTCCAACCTACAAAAGTCAGCAGCATCAGACTCACTTGTCACAGATGCTGCGTTAAATATTTCTGTCAAACTTTTTGAAATGTAGCAAAACTGATGGTGTGAATGTTTGAAGTCAAAACGGCTGGTTTTGTTGGCAATGTCAATCAGCTGTCAGCTGTTAAAAGGGAGGATGACGGAGGGAGGCGTATTCTTGCAGAAATGTAGTTCTATTCTTGCTCCAACACAAACAAGTAAGGTGACATTTGTTCTGGTTTTTATAGGCAAGGCAAGTTTATTTGTATAGCACATTTTTGTGTACAAGACAATTCAAAGTGCTTTACATAAGAAAAAAGATCAGAAAACGAAACAATAAAATCAACTTTGAATTTAAAAGAAATCAAATTAAAATAAAATAATAATAATAGTACTCAGTTGCTATATGCACAGTTAAATAAGGCTGTTTTCAGCCTGGATTTAAACAACAGCAGAGTTGAAACCTGTCTCACCTCTTCAGGAAGACTGTTCCAGATTTTAGGAGCATAAAACTGGAATGAAGCCTCCCCTTGTTTGGTCCTGACTCTGGGCATCAGCAGGAGGCCCCTACCTGAGGTTCTCAGGTAGTGGCCAGGTGTCCTGCAAAAACAGAAGGACTTGGTGTTTGTTAATGAAATCATCCACTCATCCATATGTATGCATTATATGCCTGAACATACATTAGAACACATTCAGCTTCTCCTGTTTTTGTCAGAAGTCGTCAACAAAGTTTTCTTCTATTTGAAACATGCAAGAACATTATAATACATTAGTTTGTTAATACTTTCTTTGAAGCCAGATTTTCACATACACTGAGATTACTATAACCTATAACCGGTTTTCATTTATAAACGTGCACACACACAAAAACAGAACAATTTTGCATTCAAAGCTTTCTACAGAGAGGATGTGATCTGCTGCCAGCTGTCATTTCTGTCCTGTTTTATCTGTTTGACCTGACTCAAAGTAGCTGTCTTTAAATCTGACTAAGGGAGAGCCTGGCAGCCCAGGAATGATGGGGATACCTGGACCTCCTGGACGAGGCTACCCAGGAACCAAGGTAAGGAACCACGGAAGACCAATAACAAGCATGTTTATGTTGTAGGATTAAAAAGACCAAAGAATCATAAACTAAATGAGATACAAGATACATTCTTAGTATTTATCAAATACAATGAATTTCCCAGTGATAACAATGAAATGAGCACAATTGAAAATGAAAAAGGTTCTTTGGTGTATTTGTCTGTCCTATCATAAATAATTGTTCTGTTTCTAACAGGGAGAACCCGGGCCCATGGGCCCTTCTGGACCTGTTGGAGAGCCTGGAGTGGGATTTCTTGGACCCAAAGTAATATGATTACATGTACAGTTTAGAGTCATTCTTTGACTATTCCTACAGCTAGTCATTGGTCTCTACGTCACTCTTTGTCATCTTGCTTTTCCAGTTCCTGCTGGAGCTTTCTTTTTTTTTGCAAATGTTCTCAAATGTTTCTCATGTACGCTTAAGAAACATTTGAGAGCCCAGCTACACTGCAGCTGCAGCAGAGCGTTCTCCAGCCACGACCATTGAGGTTGTTTTCCTTAAATGTGGTATTTGGTTCAGGTCCAACATGTCCTCTCTCCTGTGTAATAATAATATCATTTAAACCTTTTGGGTTTTCTTACACAAGCTTCTCACAGTAGTTTGCAGGAGTTTTTTCCAGTAGAACTGGTCTCACAGCCAGGTTTGAAGGCCGCTTATGATTGTGATGGCCCCTACCTTTGTTGTCATTTGGAGGACTTTTTTACCCTTTAGCTTTAGTTTCCCAGCTGATCTATTTAGATGGTGCAAATGCTGTATTTCCAAATAAAGGTGTTTCCTTGTAATGCCATCTATTTTATTAAGTGCACCAACTTCTCCTGAGGAAAAACACCCCCACATGATGATGCTGCCACCTCCGTACTTTCCAGATGGTATTAAATGTGCCCCCCCCTTTTCTTCAAAATGTATCAATGGTCTTTATGGGCAAACAATTATATTTGCATACTGAAATCTTGCCTTTTATTATTTATTTTGGTTCCTACTTGCTGAGCAGCCCATTATACAACATTTTCTTACCAGCTTTAGCCAGCCTCTTCTCAAGGGTTTGACCTTTGTTCTGGAGACAAGCGAAAAGTAATCATTGAGTATGTGAACTTTAGATTTTGAAAACTCTGATATTTTCTCTCTGTCATTATTGTGGCAATTAGCTATTAGAAATAATTTTGGTTATTCTAACTGATGTGTCTGTTTAGTCGGTGTATGTATTTCTGTTCATTTGACTGTTCAGTTCATTCCTTAGTTTTAATTTTCCCCTGGTTTTTGTTCTCCTCTTGTTTTTGTGGTCTTAGTTGTAGTCATTCATGTTAGATATTAGTTCTTGTTTTATTTTGAAGCGTCTTTCTTTCAGTCTTTTATGTTGTCTTTCTGAATTTCTTTATCACCTTTTGATTTAAATCTGTTTCTGTTTGTGTCATTGTGGTCTGATTCTCCATGTTTACTCCATCAATCATTTTCTCACATTTCCTTATTTTAACTCCCCTCATCATGTTTCCTTCACTCTGGACCTTTCTTCTTATCAGACTCTAATAATCACACACCACTGTATTTAAGTCTTTGCTTTGCTTTCTCTGCTGAGGTCTGCTGATGCCCTGGGGCCTGAATAAATTCTATATTGTTTCTGGAATATTCCTGATGAACTTTGTGGAAAATAAAGATTAAAACGTCCCACATTTGAGGGCTGCATTGTCACTGTATTCCTACTTTTAATCAGCAATAGGCCTATAAATTCCTGTTTGTATTCTGATTTCTTCCTATTTTATCCTCAGGGAAGCAAAGGTAGTGTTGGACCTGTTGGACCTCAGGGGCCAAAGGGAGATTGTTTGACTGGACCGCAGGTTAAGAAGGACAGTGGAGTGTCTTTTAAACCTACAGTAGCAGCTGTTAATCTTCAAACTATCGCTTTATCTTCAGGGTGTACCAGGTTTACAAGGACTACAGGGAGAAATGGGACATGAAGGAAACGGACTACCAGGAGTAAAGGTGAGTTTTGTTTAATAAATTCAACAGCTACAATAAAGCTACTAGCTTTAATAAAGGCATTATACTCTAGAGTGGAGCTGTCTCTGAGGTTAACAGTTTTAAATGTAGTGGTTGTTTTGTTGGCTTTCATGCTAGGGTGACAGAGGCTTACCAGGTATACCAGGGCCATCAGGCCCATCTGGAACTGGACTTTATGGACCAAAGGTCAGAGTGGAAATGACAAAAATGTATATTTCAAACTGTAACTGCTAAATGGCCTGTACTTTTTTAGTCATTTGAGATGTGCATTAATTCTTTAAGTTCTTCACGCAATTTGCATTAAAATAAGTGATTCACTTATTTTAATGCAAATTGTGGGAAACAAGGCAGTGCCATGGGGCCATGGGGCCCTGTGACTGACACCATGGGGACCTACCAACAGTTTCTTTAATGTCTTTACAGGGCTCTACTGGACAGCCTGGTCAACCTGGCATGCCTGGACCTCCAGGAGAAGGACTACCTGGACCAAAGGTAGTAAAGAAAAAAACACAGTTATTGGATTGAGAGAACCTTTATGTCTCAGGACAGGTCAGATGTAATCTCCCCTCAACCAACTAGTGTGGTGCTTCCTGAGGTTTTCTGTTGATTGCTTATCAGTTTGGGCCGTTCACATTTACTGTTACACATCATGACGCAGTCTGATGAGTTGGAGTACAAGGACAGTCCAACCCACAGGTGTCAAACCCCAGACCCTGAGGACTAGTGAATTACTAATTTCATTGCAGAATGAGGGCAATCTAGGACGTGACTTTAACATCCCTGGCTTCATCTGTATCTCCAGGGAGAGCCTGGATTTCAAGGGCCAATAGGCCCAAGAGGGGTTCCAGGGGAAGACCTTTCTGGAGAGAAGGTACAGTACCTCTTAGGTTGCATGCAGGAATAATTCCATATGGCAGATTCCATTCAAATCAGACACATTAGGTCCCAGTTTGCAGAATATGTTAGGTTTTGATCAATTGTATCCATTTTGGTATTTAAAAGAAGTAAGGACTCTGAAAAGTAATCAAGTACATTTTTTGAGCATTGTTTATTATATATTTGAGATCATTTTTAAAAACATTTTCCTCTGATGATTATGTTATGTGAACAGAAAATCTATCAAATCAAATAAAAAGTACCACCAGTCTAAGTTGTGTTCCTGCCTCTCGTTCATTGAAAGGCAAGTTTATCAATTGTTAATCCTGTTGGATAATGGATGGATGGATGGATGGATGGAAGGCAATTAAATGTTGTTGTGATTTCTAAAGTTAAAGCTTGTTCAAAGAGTCATTATAGCTGCTGACAGCTGTGGGCAGGAAGGATCTCCATAGCGGTGTGTATTATAGCGTATCTGAAGGGGTCTCTGACTGTTGTTGAAATAGTCCCAGGAAGGGGAGGCTCAGGTTTTCATCTCTCATGGTTGTACAGTCATCTACACAATACAATCAGCCTTTATCAGGTTGTCAAGCCTTTTAAATCCGACTTTGACTCAGCAAATCTGTCTGAATACGAACATGATCCTCACGGTGCTGCCTGCTTCATCCAGAAGAAGCAGGTTAAATTCAGAATGTGCTAGTGTTACTTACATACGGTGGACGGAAGTGACATTCGCAAAAGTTAGAGATTATTTATCTACGCTGGATAATTTCAATTTACGAGTGTCATATTGGAGTAGACCGACAAAACTCACCTTAGCTATGGTGCTAAATACATCGATTTTACAGAAATTAAACATTTTCTTGCTACTTCCACAATTTTAAAGAAAAATCCTTATAACTTTTTGAAAATTAAGATACAGTCACATGACTGCCATAGGTGTTTGTTAAATCTTATTTTCAAATGAATCCCTATTTCTGTTAAAGAATGTTTCTTATTTATAACGCTGTATATTTTGAAACATGCCATGCCTGCCTGGTACTGTATTCACTTTGTGTTGCAAAACAAAATTCAGCAAAGTTATAGTTTGAACATCTATGCAGGGCAGTCAAGGATCTCCTGGACACATGGGAAAAAAGGGAGACGTAGGGGACAGTGGACCTCCTGGCTCCCCTGGATCTATGGTACTACGACATGTTTATCTTGTTTAAAGGCCTTTTTGTTTGTTTATTCATTTTAAGGTTGTTTCCTAAACTGCTTTTTAATTTTATGCTAACCTAGATATCCATACTACTGAAAGTGAATAAATGTGAACGACTATTTCCACATAATTAGTGACCTAGTTATTGTTTAGGGATATATCTAACATTTCATAGTAAATAAACATATTGTGATCTTCTAGGGGAAATCTGGAGAAAAAGGAGAGCCAGGACTTACGGTCGGTACCAAATAGGACAAACAACATGTTGACTAACTTTTGGTTTTCTTACGTTCTTTCGTTTCCATCCTCAGAGAGACGAGGTCATCCAGATTATTAAGGAAATATTTGGTAAGGTTTTAAAAGGCTATATGTTTAAATATTTGTTGATAAGTTAGCAGAAAATATTCCCATAAAACTGATTTTTACTCTAAGATAAAATCAACAGTGAAGTGAGAATTAGATGTTCTCAGACAGTTTGATATTTTAATGTTAGTGGATTACAACACAAACTGCAAACATCTAATAAAGCAATATCACACGAGAGGGAGTGCTGTATCGGTGAATATCGGCACTGGTGTGATTCGGTCGTAGGCACTACGCCACAGGTCGAGTGCAGCAGACAATCACACGTACTGATATTCAACGATATAGTACGACCTCGAGTGTGATGTCGCTTTATTAACAGTTCTACAAACACATTTTATTAGTTAGCAATATTACACCACAAAAGTTTGTGATTTATTTGTTTATTTCATGATCTTTTGGCTCCGCCAACACAAATAGTTCCTCAACAACGCTGTTGCCAGGCAACAAACGGTAACATTTTCTGCTAACAAGCTTTAAAATGAACTGTTATAATTCTGGCGGAGTGATACACCTGTGAACCGTCCCAGTGCTGTTATCGGTGAATATCAGCACTCATGGAAAGTCTCTCGTCCAATCAGATTACTCGGTCGGAATACCCTTTATATGCATATTTCTTTATTTGTTTGATCTTTTCTGTGTTCTAGGATGCAGCATAATGTGCAGAGGAATTCCACTAGAACTGGTATTTGTGATGGACAGCTCTGAAAGCGTGGGGCCTGAAAACTTTGAGGTGATGAAAGACTTTGTGAACTCAGTTATTGACCAGTTGACTGTCAGCCAGGAAGCCAGCCGAATCGGTGTGGTTCTCTACAGCCACTGGAGTAAGGTGGTGGTGAGTCTGCAGCAGCAGCCCAGCCTGGGCGACATCAAGGCTGCTGTCAGAGCACTGCCCTACCTGGGCCAGGGAACCTTCACCGGCAGCGCAATGCATCAAGCAAAGCAGATGTTCCATGCCTCTCGACCACAAGCGAGGAAAGTGGCTGTGATTTTTACTGATGTTCAGTCAGACGAGCGTGATCTCATGCAGTTTAAAGAAACAGCAACAGAAGCCCATGCAGAGGGGATTGAAGTGTTTATCATAGGTGTGATGAAACAGACTGATCCTTATTATGAAGAGTTCCTGAATGAGATAAAGACTGTTGCTTCTGATCCTGATGAAGACCATGTCTACATTATTGATGACTTCCAAGTGCTACCTGGTAAGCTAATGGACTGCAGTAATTTCTTTATTAACAATACAGGTCAACTAATGATAAGACACTAGTGACTTTAAAAGAGATAATATATGCATCATAAATTGAGTTGATAAATAGATTCTAGAGGACCAAGAACAGATTTACTGATCCTTGAGCCGTTTAAGCTTGTTAGGAAGCTGAGACTTTACTGCTCCATGCAGGAAGCCAGATCTCATGGATCTGCTCCATTCATTCATTCATTCATTCATTCATTCATTCATTCATTCATTCATTCATTCATTCATTCGTTCATGTTTCATTCATTCAATCATTCATGTTTCATTCATTCATTCATGTTTCATTCATTCATTTATGTTTCATTCATTAATTCATTCATTCATTCATGTTTCATTCATTCATTCATTCATATTTCATTCATTCACTTTCCATTAATCCATTAATTCATTCATTAATTCATGCATTCATTCATTATTTCATGCATTCATTCATTCATTCATTCATTCATGTTTCATTCATGTTTCATTCATTCATTTGTCCATTCCACCATTCATCCATTCATTCATTCATTTTTCATTCATTCAATCATTAATTAATTAATTCATGTTTCTTTCATTCATTCATTCATTCATGTTTCATTCATTCATGTTTCATTCATTCTTTCTTTCATTCATTCATTCATTCATTTATTGATCAATTCTTTCATTCATCCATTCATCCATTCATCCATTCATCCATTCATCCATTCATTTATCCATCCATTCATTCATCCATTCATTCATCCATCAATTCATTCATGTTTCATTCAGTCATTCATTCATTAATTCATTCATGTTTCATTCATTCATTCATTCATTCATTCATTCATTCATTCATTCATTCATTCATTCATTCAATTCATGTTTCATTCAATCATTCAGTCATTCATTCAGTCATTCATTCATTCATTCATGTTTCCTTCATTCATTCATTCATTCATTCATTCATTCATTCATTCATGTTTCATTCATGTTTCATTCAGTCATTCATTCATTCATGTTTCATTCATTCATTCATTCATTCATGTTTCATTCATTCATGTTTCATTCATGCTTCATTCAGTCATTCATTCATTCATGTTTCATTCATGCTTCATTCAGTCATTTATTCATTCATGTTTCATTCTGTCATTCATTCATGTTTCATTCGTTCATGTTTCATTCATTCATTCATTCATTCATTCATGTTTCATTCATTCATGTTTCCTCCATTCATTCATTCACGTCTCATTCATTCATTCATTCATTCATGTTTCCTTCATTCATTCATTCATTCATTCATGTGTCATTCATTCATGTGTCATTCATGTTTCATTCAGTCATTCATTCATTCATTCATGTTTCATTCATTCATTCATTCATTCACGTTTTATTCACTCATTCATTCATTCATTCATTCATTCATTCATTCATTCATTCATTCTTGTTTCCTTCATTGATTCATTCATTCATGTTTCATTCAGTCATTCATTCATTCATTAATGCATGTTTCATTCATTCATTCATGTTTCATTCATTCATTCATGTTTCATTCATGTTTCCTTCATTCATTCATGTTTCATTCATTCATGTTTCATTCATGTTTCATTCAGTCATTCATTCATTCAAGTTTCATTCATTCATGTTTCATTCAGTCATGTTTCATTCTTTCATTCATTCATTCATGTTTCATTCATTCATTCATTCATTCATTCATTCATTCATTCATTCATTCATTCATTCATTCATTCATGTTTCCTTCATTCATTCATGTTTCATTCATCATTCATTCATTCATTCATGTTTCATTCATTCATTCATGTTTCATTCATTCATTCAGTCGTACATTCATTCATGTTTCCTTCATTCATTCATTCATTCATTCATTCATTCATTCATTCATTCATTCATTCATGTTTCATTCTTTCATTCATTCATTCATGTTTCATTCATTCATTCATTCATTCATTCATTCATTCATTCATGTTTCATTCATTCATGTTTCATTCATGTTTCATTCAGTCATTCATTCATTCAAGTTTCATTCATTCATGTTTCATTCAGTCATGTTTCATTCTTTCATTCATTCATTCATGTTTCATTCATTCATTCATTCATTCATGTTTCCTTCATTCATTCATGTTTCATTCATCATTCATTCATTCATTCATTCATGTTTCATTCATTCATTCAGTCGTACATTCATTCATGTTTCCTTCATTCATTCATTCATTCATGTTTCATTCATTCATCCATTCATCCATTCATTTATCCATCCATTCATTCATCCATTCATTCATGTATCATTCATGTTTAATTCAGTCATTCATTCATTCATTCATTCATGTTTCATTCATTCATTCATTCATGTTTTATTCATTCATTCATTCATTCTTGTTTCCTTCATTCATTTATTCATTCATGTTTCATTCAGTCATTCATTCATGTTTCATTCATTCATTCATTCATGTTTCTTTCATGTTTCCTTCATTCATTCATTCATTAATTCATGTTTCATTCATTCATTCAGTCGTACATTCATTCATGTTTCCTTCATTCATTCATTCATTCATTCATTCATTCATTCATTCATTCATTCATGTTTCATTCATTCATTCATGTTTCATTCATTCATGTTTCATTCATGTTTCATTCAGTCATTCATTCATTCAAGTTTCATTCGTTCATGTTTCATTCAGTCATGTTTCATTCTTTCATTCATTCATTCATGTTTCATTCATTCATTCATTCATTCATTCATTCATTCATTCATGTTTCCTTCATTCATTCATGTTTCATTCATCATTCATTCATTCATTCATGTTTCATTCATTCATTCAGTCGTACATTCATTCATGTTTCCTTCATTCATTCATTCATGTTTCATTCATTCATGTTTCATTCATGTTTCATTCAGTCATTCATTCATTCAAGTTTCATTCATTCATGTTTCATTCAGTCATGTTTCATTCTTTCATTCATTCATTCATTCATTCATTCATTCATTCATTCATTCATTAATTAATTCATTCATTCATTCATTCATGTTTCCTTCATTCATTCATGTTTCATTCATCATTCATTCATTCATTCATGTTTCATTCATTCATTCATGTTTCATTCATTCATTCAGTCGTACATTCATTCATGTTTCCTTCATTCATTCATTCATTCATTCATTCATTCATTCATTCATTCATTCATTCATTCATGTTTCATTCATTCATCCATTCATCCATTCATTTATCCATCCATTCATTCATCCATTCATTCATGTATCATTCATGTTTAATTCAGTCATTCATTCATTCATTCATTCATGTTTTATTCATTCATTCATTCATTCTTGTTTACTTCATTCATTTATTCATTCATGTTTCATTCAGTCATTCATTCATTCATTCATTCATGCATGTTTCATTCATTCATTCATTCATGTTTCATTCATTCATTCATTCATTCATGTTTCTTTCATGTTTCCTTCATTCATTCATTCATTAATTCATGTTTCATTCATTCATACATTCATTCATTCATTCATTCATTCATTCACGTTTCATTCATTCATTCATTCATACATTCATTCATTCATTCATTCATTCATTCATTCATTCACGTTTCATTCATTCAGTCATTCATTCATTCATGTTTCCTTCATTCATTCATTCATTCATTCATATTTCATTCATGTATCATTCAGTCATTCATTCATTCATTCATTCATTCATTCGTTCATTAATTCATTCACGTTTCATTCATTCAGTCATTCATTCATTCATGCATTCATTCAGTCATTCATTCATTCATTCATGTTTCCTTCATTCATGTTTCATTCATGTTTCATACATTCATTCATTCATTCATGCATTCATTCATTCATGTTTCATTCATGTTCATTCAGTCATTCGTCCATTCCACCATTCATCCATTCATCCATTCATTCATTCATGTTTCATTCATTCAATCATTAATTAATTAATTCATGTTTCTTTCATTCATTCATTCATTCATGTTTCATTCATTCATGTTTCATTCATTCTTTCATTCATTCATTCATTCATTCATTGATCAATTCTTTCATTCATCCATTCATACATTCATCCATTCACCCATTCATTCATCCATTCATGCATTCATTCATCCATCCATTCATTCATCCATTCATTCATCCATCAATTCATCCATCAACTCATCCAGTCATCCATTCATTCATCCATCCAATCATTGATTCATTTATTCATTCATTCATTAATGTTTCCTTCATTCATTCAGTCATTCATTCATGTTTCATTTATTTTTCATTCAGTCATTCATTCATTCATGTTTCATTCATTCATGTTTCATTCATGTTTCATTCAGTCATTCATTCATTCATGTTTCATTCATTCATGTTTCATTCAGTCATTCAGTCATGTTTCATTCATTCATGTTTCATTCATTCATTCATTCATTCATTCATTCATTCATTCATTCATTCATTCATTCATTCATTCATGTTTCATTCAGTCATGTTTCCTCCATTCATTCATTCATTCACGTTTCATTCATTCAGTCATTCATTCATTCATGTTTCATTCATGTTTCATTCAGTCATTCATTCATTCACGTTTCATTCATTCATTCATGTTTCATTCATTCATTCATTCATGTTTCATTCATGTTTCATTCAGTCATTCCATCAGTCATTCATTCAGTCATTCATTCATTCATTCATTAATGCATTCATTCAGTCATTCATTCATTCATTCATTCATTCATACATGTTTCCTTCATTCATTCATTCATGTTTCATTCATGTTTCATTCAGTCATTCATTCATTCATTCATGTTTCATTCATTCATGTTTCATTCATGCTTCATTGAGTCATTCATTCATTCATGTTTCATTCATTCATGTTTCATTCATGATTCATTCAGTCATTTATTCATTCATGTTCCATTCATTCATTCATTCATTCATGTTTCCTCCATTCATTCACTCACGTTTCATTCATTCAGTCATTCATTCATTCATTTTTCCTTCATTCATTCATTCATTCATGTATCATTCATGTTTCATTCAGTAATTCTTTCATTCATTCATGTTTCATTCATTCATTCATTCATTCATTCATTCATTCATTCATTCATTCATGTTTTATTTATTCATTCATTCATTCATTCATTCATTCATTCATTCATGTTTTATTCATTCCTTCATTCATTCATTCATTCATTCATTCATTCATTCATTCATGTTTCATTCATGTTTCATTCAGTCATTCATTCATGTTTTTTTCATTCATTCATTCAAGCTGTCTCAGCTAACAGAACGCCAGGCCAGGTGTGGTTACTATGGAGAGAAGAACACTAAGAGAAAACAAAAGGTTAACAAGGTTGAAATAACGGTAACTAGGTAGATTGGACAAAGGAAGAAAGTAGCAGAGAGAGAAGTGGTCAGATTGTCCTCCAGCAGTCTAAGCCTATAGCAGCCTATGAGCTGGTCCCTCACAAGGTTTTGCATCCAAGCATACTAACGGAAAACAGTGGAAGGAAACAGTGAAGAAGTGCATCTTTTCCACTGCACTTCTTCACTGTCTCCAACAGCAGGGAGAACCGCAACCTAGAGAGGACTGCCAAGCAAAAAGCATTTAATCACTATGGGAGATTGCTTGTGAATTAAAAGTCACCAGCAGCAGATACTAGGTAAGGGCTACAAATGTCATATTCCCTTTAATTCTTAAGAAAATGGTACAAGGACCCGTCCTAAACTATTTAATATCAATTATCTGAAGCTTTTAAAGTACACTTACTTTGTAGACCATGTACTTGCTCCTAAATAACACTAATGCTCTGTGTCATTTTATGGAATTCACCAAGTGGGCTAATATAAAACAAAGACCTTAATTTAGCAATAACTTAGAAAATCTACACTAATTCTTAAAAGTGTTTAAACTGGACATAAACGTAAATGTGAATGGTCACTTCAGTTGGAGGGAGACGTAGATGTTCTCACTGGTAGGAATGGGTACTGCACCACATGGTTCTTTACGCTCATATTGAAAAGATCGGAACATTTTATATTAATTCAACTTTTTTTCTTTATATAGCTCTGGAGAACAATATACTGAAAAAGATTTGTAATCAAGATGCAAGAAGAGTTTTTCAATCAAAATCGTTTTTTTCACCTGTGGAATTACATCTGGACGGTACAGAAGACAAGAGGATCCCAGCAGACAAAAACCAAAAGGTACTAATGTTTATTATTATGATAGAATGATGCAAAAAGCTTTTAGTTTCTTCACCATTTATGATTATGTGTTTTATAATGTCATGTATAAAAAGTAAGAATAACACAATAGAAATCAATACTGACTATGTTATTAGCTCCCGTCTACCTCCATGTCATGTTGTTGACAGAGGAAGAAGACGTAGTAAGAGGTTGAATTTGATGTTCAGCATGGCTTGATTCAAAAATTCTGAAGGAGTTCAGATATCAACAATATATTTTACAATGCAAAGCAGCTCTGCTGTCTCAGGTGTCTTTGGCTAACTCCACATCTGTGCCTGTTATAATATCGGGACTTTCGGCCACTCTACCAGACAGGCGTGACTGTGGGGTTGCTGCAGAGAATGTTGCCCTCTGGAAGGTTCTCCTCTGTCAACAGAGGGACCATCAGGTTCTTGGTCATTTCTCTGACTACGGCCCTTCTCTCCTGATCACATGCTTTAGACACTCAGCCAGCAATTTTGAGATTAATGGCAAAGGCCAGTGAATACTTACATAACATTTCTTTACGTGGTTGTAGCCAGCTTTTATGAATAAAACCTGAAAAAAATAGCAGGTATTCAATACAATTTGTAATAAAACTTAAACATAAAATGTGTAAAAACGGAAGTGCTCTAAAAGCTGCACTGTACAAATATTTTCATGTAAATTGTTGAAAATGCATCTGGGCAAACAAATCCAGATGCATGAAGCGGAGTCAACACATATACTGTAAACAGAGAGGGACACCGAGGCTAAATTTAAAGAACTGATATGTTTTGCAATTAGTACCACGATCAGCCAGTCTGCTTTCCTGTTTGTTGGTTCTTTATGCTCACCAACAATCAGGCTCAATCAGCCCATCTGTAGCTGCCAAACACCTGTTTTATCTGCTACTTAAACTCCTCCCAACCGTGGACCCCAGATTATAGCAAGTAAATGTCCAATATTTGTTTCATGCTTTATCTTACCTATTTTTCTTAGTTTTGTCCCACCTGGGGACATATAAATAAAATCAATAATTTATCAAGGATTCTAGATTTGTGAATATGGAATACAGTTCAAATATTTGGAAATGTTTGGAAAAAATATATTTTTTACATTAAAGTCAAACTTGATACACATTCCAAACTCACAAAAGTTTTTATAGAAAAATAAACTGTTCCAAACCAGACAATAAAATCTGTTAATCATATTTATTCTTTTCATTTGCAATCTCTCCTCACCACGTCCAGTTGAAAACTGAAAGCTGCATAGTGTCACTAGCTGAGCTCTTGATAAGTTGAAGTACCCTGCAGAAGAGTGGGGGTGTATTCATTGGGGTTAGAAATGACCGCCTCTAAAACGTTTTTCTCATGTTAAACGTTTTGACATCATGGATAAACTATTATGCATTAATACGCCCAGTGGAAGGGTTATTTCATAGATTTCTGTCATGATAATACCCCTTTAAAAAGGACAGAATATTTGATGGGAGTAAAAAGTTCATGACCTGTGTATAGATACAAAAAGAAAAGACTTCACATGTGTCCTCGAACCGTGGATTTTGTTTAATAAAGTTGCACAAAAGTTTTTAGTTCTCTTTAAGGGTCCAACACATGCAATAGCAAAGTAATATGTAGTGTTAATAACTGCGGCTTTTCAGGACAAAAATGCCAAACATAGTACCTCCACATGCTGGAAAAATTCAGTAATGATCTAATCAATACTTGTAAAGCTGAGCTCCAGCATTATTTGCTAGATAAAATGGAAAATGTTGTAATTTTGCTTCAGACTATGCTCTCCATTGTCTAAACATTAAATACGTAATTAGAGAGGGCTGGATGTGTAGCAGTCCAGTGCTTTTACTCATTTGCATAACTCACTGTAATAGAATAGAATAAGATGACAATAACAGCAATAAGGAATCTTGTGATAAATCAAGTAACAAACCTCGTCTTCATTAAGTTTTTGGATCACATTATAAGGTATGTTTCGGGTTTTCAAAAAGTTGTTTAGATCGTCTTCATAAGCCATCTTTAACATCAGCCATTAAACACTATCAGGTGCGCATGTGAAGGTTGCTGTTTTTTCTTCAATGTTCCTTTGTAGGCTCCCTATAACTGCAAATAATTGTATGTGCAAAACTTAGAGTTGCATTCCACGGCAAAGTTTCCAAGTAGGTGAATCTGTGAAAACTAAACTGTGGGTAGGCAGGTGTTACGTTTGAGCGTGAGCGCGCAGCTCTTGTTAGTCATTTTACTCTGACAGTTGTGAGAGAGCTGTGAAAGGATTATAACCAGAGACAATGAACTGAACAGACAGCCGGTAAGATTGCGGTTTATTCTTGATTTTGATTGCATGTCACTCGCTGCGCTGATGAAGTGGTTTTTCACCTAAAAATGACTGATTAACTGTGAATGCCAAGAGAAGAAAAAATAAAAGAAGGAAAAGCAAAATAAACTGTCTGGTCATTGAGTGGAACCCAGTTTAATGTTCAGCAGTGGTTCAGCCCTTCAAGTGTGGGAAAAGCACAGCAAAAAATCTAAACACTTGACAATCACACTTTTGTTATATTGAGAGTACATTCAACATATCCAGTTACATCAAGAAGACTGTTGGCCCGTTCTGCTCTTTTACATTGAAATTTGAGAAACGTTACTGACTTGGTTGATGATGATATCCAATGAAGCAAGTAAGATTTGTCACAGGGTTTACTGGCAGAGTCACCATTACCCTAGGAATATCTTTTGTATCCACATATATAAAGCGCCCTCATAGTTGTGCAACCAGTAGTGCAGATAACGAGCAACAATGAGAGTCAATTGCTTACACTCACTGAACTATAAAAAACTATCAGCTGGCTGTTTCCAGTACTGTAGTGAATCAGAAAATAAAAGTTGGGTTCCTTTGCTCATTTTTTCCCCCTAGCTTCAGCTTCTAGTGGAAACCCAAACCCCACAACCTCCACAGCCCACTGGGCCACGGTGGCTTCACGAGAACCAGTTTAATCCTGAGTCGCCTGTGGTGCCCTCAAACAAGCAGCCAGATCTATTTACCTCTCATGGGGACGAGGAGAAGCACGGCCCAAGGCAAAGCTCTGTGGTCCACCAGCAGAGTCCGACTGACTGGCCAGGGGAGATGGAGAGCATTCAAACAACCTTTAGTCCTCCGCCGCCAACTATGACTGCGCCACTTGTGTCAGGTAGCGTGTCACACTCCAAGTATCATTGCTCTGCCAAAAACAAGCTAAAACGATTTTTTGTAAGTTTGAACAGTATAACTTCTGACCATATATATAAGCAGTTACAATATCAGCAACCTTTCACATATCCTATTTTATATCTTTTTTTTTTCATGGTTATTTCTTTAGTTAGGTGGGTTAGTAACAAGGCGTTTGCTGTGCCTTTATCATGTAAACCCACTTTTAGGCGGGACTTTGAAGCATATATTTAATAACTGAGAAGCATTTAAGCTCTCTCAATTATTAGAGCTGCGTCAGATCATAGTTAGTCCACTCACTAAAGTAATAAAATATCTTAGTAGACTCACCTGAAATGAGACACACCTACCAAGTAAGTTTTCATCAGGATAAAGGATCTTGTTTGAAGTCAATAATTCTTGATTAAATACACTAGTTCCACATGCAGATATCCTTCACTTGTTTTCTCAACTTTTCAACCTGTTTTAATGGAAGAAACACACAATGGAAATGTTACTTTTTGTCAATATAAACCAATATATCAATTTTCCATTCTGGGAAAACTGTAAGCTGATTTTTTTTTTAAACTGTTGGATTGATGATATTTTAATTGAAGAGATGGAAATCTAAATGATGGGTTGTAATAAATACATTGAAAGGCTTCCCAAGTTAAAAATCCCTCCTGGATGCCTTGAATGTCCCTCTGGGACCAATAAAGTATGTATCTGTCTATCTATCTTGGTAAATTGCTTTGACTTGGCATGACTGGTAAGTAACACATTTAGTGCTACTTTGGTTTGATTCTGGTCTGTTTTTATAATGCCAACTCCAACCAGTTCAAGTGTTTGTGACTGAGAATGACTAGATAAGACAGTATAGATAAGATAGATAAGATCTTATTTCTAAGCATGTTGCCCTACTGGTTTGTGAGTCAGTAGCAGTTAAAATATTAAATGGTTGTTAAGGAAATGGAACAATGGATCAGCAGCAATGAATGTGGTTGGTTTTATATGCAAACAAGATACCCAAGGTGAGCCTATCAGAGTCTTCACAATGAATGTCTGATTCTTTTTTTCAAGTGAACACCGGCTAGCTCAGGTTTAGGTTTACTTCTCTAACTTGCCACATGTTGGGTCAGTGCATTAGATAACAGTGATGATCCATCAAAACAGTACCTGTGTTCTTCATCCTTCAGGTGAGGGATGCAGCCAGCCTCTGGACCCTGGAACCTGTCGGCAGTACAGAATGAGGTGGTACTATGACCCAGAGGCCAACGCCTGTGCCCAGTTCTGGTACGGAGGTTGTCAGGGAAATGCTAACAACTTTGAGAATGAGCTCAACTGCAGAAATACTTGTGTTTACACGTAGCAGTCTGCAGGGTAGGGGGTAAAGACCGGGGCCAAGCAGATTCAGGGTTAGTAATAGTGACATAAAAGATTAATGCCTGCAGCGATACGTGCTGTTGCGTGCTGTTGCTTTCTTTTAAGATCTATTCCCACGGAAGTTTCTTTGTTCTTTTCTGTGTGATAACATGAGCCTTTAGAAATAGACTGTTCACATGCTGCTGTGCATCCTGCTAATTTCACTCTGAACATCCATCGCCTGTATCAAACATGCTCATATATACAGCTCTAATGGTGCTGGCTAAAACCATTTAGTTACAACATATTTGATCAAATTCTGACCAGTTTTGTAAAGCACAATTCAGAAAAATGAAACTTATGAATGTTACACAGAAACAACATCTGTTGAATTCTTGTCAAAGCAAATAATAACCTTAATCTGTATCAGTCTCAGAGTTTATACAAACCATGTAGGACAAAGGAAACCAAACTATTTAGTCCAAGCTAGACAAATACAACCTAAATAAGGCAACATCTGTAAAATGAATTTTCTATTTAAAAGCTACTGAGGGAACATTAGGATTCAAAATAAGGTCTTACTGACACATTAATACACTAGCAATAGCATAATACAGCCTGAGATTCAGTGGGATGGTTTTTATTTCAAAGGTTTATTTTATTAGTAGACGAATTATGGACAAGTCTGAGAAATTGATATTCTGGGAATATTTCTAACCAATCTTTTTTTTTTTAAAGGGCGGCAACAATTTCAGTCAGTAGAAGATCAGAGGTAGTATCATCATTAGACCTGTATCTCTTACTGTAGTGATTCCACACAGTATTAACAGAGGGGTGGTAAATATGAAATCCCAATTTCGTCGTTTACAAAATATTTGTGGCTGTAGTTTGACTAAAAGCAAAACATTTAGATTGTACTGATCATTTTGCAAGTCACTTTTTCTTTCCTGAATTCTAGATGGTCTGTGGCTGATGGAAATATTACTGACTATCTCTGATAACGTTATAAATAATAAAAACAGCAAAAGGTCAGAAACTTTTAATTTCGCTTTGAAACATGGCTTTGTGTCTTAAAACGTGTACAGCATTTTTATTTCTAGGGAGTTATATTGTGGGATATATCTGACTGTGTTTTAATTGTTCTTGTAAACCATTGCTGTGCTTCAACCATTCTTAAGCTGCACGTTTTCTTCAGCAGCCACGTTATGGTGAGTGATGCAGGAGAAATGAGACTCTATCGTAAGATGTCCTTTATTGTTTACTATTGTTCATATATCTGAAAGTATAGGTGACAGATAAACAAAATAAATAAAAATTTATTGAAAAATTATGTTTATACTTTTTACATAATTTCTGTAAATGTTGCTGCACGTCCTTTATTAACAGTGGGTGGTCTTAATCCATTTATAGCAGAGCTCAGATGGTACATGCTAGACTTTAACATCACATCCATGGTAATATCATTGAAAATGTAAATAAATACAAAGATGTCAAACTTATAGAGATAAATATAATGTTGACAAGTTCAAGTAAACATGAGGAAGTGCAAATGTTGACACAATAAAACTTACAGGTCAAGTTTTAACAGCAGTCACTGGACACCAAAGACAAAACTAAGAAAAGAAAACCAGAACCTATTATCTTACAATGGCACAGAAACCTGATTATTCTTTCAACATCACTTCTTTCACAAACACGTAGACCATAAAAGCTGTTGTATCAAAGTAAGAGTGTTTACATAGTTCCAGGAGAAGTTGAAGATAGCAGACCGTCAAGGTCGCCCCGGGGAGCCGAATCAGGAAAACAATGATTTGTTTGGGCCAGGCAGACTTTGTTTTCTGTCTACCTTGAGTCCCGCTGTCTCTCGATGGCGAGTCCGATCAGCCGAATCTGGACCTTTCCGCCCGTCTGAGAGACCAATTTCTCCAAGATTATTCCCCTC
>JAVLVB010000948.1:53624-66057 GCA_032876305.1 Orestias chungarensis
TTGCTGTAAAGTCAACGACAACACAAGCCATTGTTTCTGCCTGCTGATTCCAGAGGAGTGAATGCTGCAAGTCAATGACTCGATGCAATCTGCTGGGGTTCCTTAGATTGGAAACTTTTTCAAATTGATTTGTTAGAATGTATCCTTGATTTTAATTGATTTTTTGTAAAGTGCCTTGAGACGACACCTGTTGTAAATTTGATTCTTGATTCTTGATTCTTGAAGATATAACTACACATATATACATAGAACTCGGTTATAAGTGAGAATAAAAAAATCAGGACAGAATCAAATCAAATCAAAAGTCCAGCAGACTTTTGATTTGGTGTTAATGTGACACACAGTGTACATGGTGGAGTATCATGTCCTGTGACTCTAAAGCTGCTGGCGGTGCACAGGTCTGATAACAGCCGATCACCTTCTCAGCTGCAACCTGCCTTTATCCAGAAGCAGCAGATTACCAGATGGTGATGGACGATGTGAGGATGGACTCAATGATTCCAGAAGTCAACCATCATTGACCTTAGCAGGTTGATTTTCTTCAGCTGTCACAGGAAGTACATTCTTTTTCTGTTTTTTATGAGGCAGCTGATGTTCTGCTCCAACTGGAGGTCCTCTGAGATGATAGTTTCCAGGAAGTGGAAAAACTCCACAGGATCAATTGTAGAATCATGGAGGTTGGAGGAAGGTGATCCTGGTTTCTTCCTAAAGTCCACAACCATGTCCCCTGTCTTCAGAGCAGGGGTGCCCACACTTTTCCAGCTTGCAAGCTACTTAAAAGAGAACCAATCCTATGGGATCTACCAACAAAAAAACACATAACGCCTATTTACATTATTTAAATCATTATTATTGTATATATTGTGCTTTTAGGATAAAGTATATTTTAATTGAATTTAAATGTAATCTATAGTTTGTCTTGCAGAACTGCATTAACCCACTGTGGGATGAGTTTTTACTAAGCTTGGTGGAAAATGTAATGTGTGTGTGTGTGTGTGTGTGTGTGCGTGTGTGTGTGTGTGTGTGTGTGTGTGTGTGTGTGTGTGTGTGTGCGCGCGCACATGTGTGTGTGCGCGTGTTTGTGTGTTCTTGTGTTGCATCCCTTGTTGAAACCCTTCGTAAGAAAATTACCTTCCATATTGAGACCCGAGGAAAAGTTAGGACAAAAATCATGGTCCCAATACGGAGTATAACAAAAACAGATAGAGGAAGTCTTATTAGCACTCCTAGTGGCAAAATCTGGTGAAATCTCTCTGGACCTAAAAAGGAGGTATTTTTGAATTTTGCACTGGCCAATTCTTGTGATTACAAGTGTGTATCGCGTCTTAATTTTTGCTCACTGTACCACGTCTGGCCAAGTTGTGTAATTGTTCTTAATCGTATTTCACATTATTTTGCTTCTTATACCACCTTCGGTCAAATGGTATCATGCTCCTCAAGAATTTTTACCTTTTAAAAAAAAAAAAATTAATTACAGACTTAAACATCATAAGGCATCTTAATCAGCTTTATATAGTCATGGGCTAACCAAAATCCTATTTATGCTCATAAACATTGTAGATTTTGTTTTTTGCTATAATATAAATCTCATAAGACCTCAAGCCCTCCACCCTCTTTAAGAAAAGAGGATCTTACAGTTTGTACCAGATAGCTAAAAGCTAGTAGTAAGCTGGCAGCCAATAGGTGAAGCTGGTGGCTGGAAGTTAACAGTTAGATGGAAGCCAGTATGTGAAGTTTGTGGAAGCATACATTAAATTATAGGTAAAAATTAATAGTGACATATTTTATAATAGCCTTGGGAGTGTTGTGAATCACATACAAAATAAAGTAAGAATTTGTCATAGAAAAAGATATATAATTAAGTTAAAAATAAATAATTGTGTAATCCATTGACACAACAATACGACAATCAGCTGCCGAACAAGATGCAATCTGTTGGGTTTCCCTTGATTGGAAACTTTTTAAACTGATTTGTTTACAAAATAACCAATTCAAATTACAGATGCATTGTAAAGTAACTTAAGAGGACATCTCTTGTAAATTAGAGCTATGAAAATAAACAAATTCTTTATTCTAGCTTTTTGAGCTCATACAAACAAGAACTAGTTACACCATTGCTCAACAAAGCCTCTCTTTCACCGTCTCAGTGTCAGCCGGTCTCCTGCTTCTGTCTAGCACCATTGAAAGGTCAGTCTTTAAGCAGGTCACAGAATACCTTTCTCAAAATAATATATATATAATAAAAGTGGCCACTCCACTGAAATGGCTCTGCTGTCTGTGACAGGAGCTTTAAAAGAGGCGAAAGCAACTGCAAAGTCCTCGGTATCCTTTTCAAGGATTCAAGGAGACTTTATTGTCATTTCAACACATGTGGAACATGAGGTTGAAAGAAATTGTATTCTCACGGTCCAGTTCCACCCAAGAGCTAATATTAAAATAGATAAAATAAAGTTAAAAAAGTAAAATAAATAAAATAGAAAATAATACACAGAATATAAGGGAGTGAAGTGTCTCAGTGCGGGTATGTGAAGGTCTTCAATATGTATTGTCCATGTAAAGTGTCAGTGCAGTGGTTTGTTCAGGTGGAGTTCAAGAGTCTCACAGCTTCAGGAATGAAGCTGTTTCTCAGACGGGTGGTTCTGCACTTGATGCTCCGCAGCCTCCTGCCTGAGGGGAGCGGGACAAAAAGGGAGTGTGCTGGATGGGTGGGATCCTTCATGATGCCGGAGGCCCTCTTCCTGCATCTGGAGGTGTAAATGTCTGTGGTGCTGGGGAGGCTGACTCCAAAAGTTCTCTGTGCAGCCTTCAACACTCTCTGCAGAGCTTTCCAGTCTGCAGCAGAGCAGCTTCCATGCCAAACGTTGATGCTGGAGCACAAGACGCTCTCCACCACACATCTGTAGAAGTAGGTGAGGACTGAGCTCCCAAGTCCAGCTCTTCTCAAACTCTTTAGGAAGTAGAGCCGCTAATGTGCCTTTCCGAACAGAATGGAAGTATTGTTGCTCCAGGTGAGGTTGTTACTTAGCTGCTGACCACTTCCACAGCGGATCCACCAATGTGCAGGGGGGGGGGGGGGGGGGGGGGGGGGGGGGGGGGGGGGTGACCATGTTGACCCCTACTGAAGTCCACAATCATCTCCTTTGTCTTCTTTATGTTGATGCAGAGGTTGTTATCTCTGCACCAACCCTCCAGGTGTTCCACCTCCTGCCTGAAGCTGGACTCATCACTGTTTGTGATGCATCCAACCACTGCTGTGTCGTCCGCAAACTCCACAGTGCTGGGAGGGGTGTCAGGGTTCTCAAAGCGGGCGTAGAATTGGTTGAGAACCTCAGGCAGGGAGGGGTCTTTGGGGCATTGTGCACCTTTTGTTTTATAGTCTGTGACGCACTTGATGCTCTTCCACATGCTCTGTGGATCCTGGGAAGAATATTGTCCCTGGATTTTCTGAGCATATACAGATTTTGCCCTTTTGACTCCTGCAGTCAGCTCTCTTCTAGCCCTCCTTAGTTCTACTGCGTCACCAGACCTGAAGGCAGCGTCCCTGACTTTCAGCAGAGAACGTACCTCTGCATTCAGCCAGGGTTTCTGGTTTGGGTAGCAAGTTACAGTCTTGGTGGTGGTAACATCCTCTGTGCACTTGATGATGTAGCCGAGAACAGCAGATGTGTAGTCCTCCAGGTCCAGCTCCCCCTCGTACTCAGCAGCCTCCCTGAAGACCTGCCAGTCTATGCAGCCGAAGCAGTCCTGCAGCACAGCATCGGCGTCCCTGGGCCACACAGTGATGGTCCTCTGTGTCACAGCGGGGGATGGTAAGCAGGCACCAGGATGACGGAGATGTGATCGGAGAGCCCAAGGTGGGGGCGGGGGAAGGCTCTGTATTTGTCTCTTAGGTTGGTTTGAACACGGTCCAGCGTGTTATTTCCACCTGTTGGAATGTTCACATGCTGCTTAAACTTCGGCAGGCTGTTTGTCAGTTCTACGTGGTTAAAGTCCCCCGCTACCACATAGAACGCCTCCGGGTGCTTGTTCTGAAGCAAGCTGCTGCTGTTATGTAGCTCCCGCGGTGTTAGCATTAGCATCCGGCGCTATGTAAACAGCAATAACGAACACAGCCGTAAACTACCGAGGCAGATAGTGAGGTCTGCACTTCACAGTCAGCTGTTCTGTCGCCTCGAAGCAGTGGCTGTTTTCCAACACGCAGTTTGTGCAACAACCTTTGTTGATATAGACCCACAGTCCGCCCCCGCGGGCTTTCCCGGAGAGCTGGTAGCGGTCCGCTCGGAAGAGCTGCCGGCTGGCGAGTTGGAAGGCTGAGTCCGGCATGGTGTCGTTCAGCCAGGTTTCTGTGAGACAAATTACCGCGCAGTTCCTCATCTCCTCACAAACACTGATCCTCAGCCGCAACAGGTCCAGCTTGTTGTCCAAAGAGCGGACAATGGACAGGAAAAGTGACGGAATCGGGGGTCGGTTAGCATTAGCCTTTAGCCTTGGTAGCACACCGCCGCGCTTCCCCATCTTCTGGAGCCGCTTGCATCGCCTCCGCCGGCCCTTTGTCTGCAGCGCTCTGCTCCTCCACGCCACAGTCCGGAGGAGCTGTAGTCTGCCCAGCGTTGCTCGGATGTTATTTTCCAGATTCTTACTGACCAAACTGTGCTTAATTATGCAAAGTTCAGCCCTGCCATAACTAATACGCATGAGGCGCATGAATTTGGGCACGGGACCGGTGTTAAAACAACATAAATCAGGGTGTTCCTTAGGAGCGCGAGAAGCCGCTGCACTGCTGTGCGCCGCCATCTTGTCTCATCTACTTATTAGTTGCTCCAGTCATCAATAGATTGTTTTCTAGCAGTGCCTACACCATGCTTAAGACAATGCAGACTCTTTTCATGTTTTGTTCCAAGATGGTGGAACAACCTACCAAGTGCTACAACAACAGGGGCATCCATGTTTACCTTCGAGAAATTCTTCAAGGCCCAACTCTTCAAAGAGCATCTCCTTTCCTAAGTCTAAGCCATACCGTTTTACCACCTCTACCACTCTTTCTGTACTTCTATCTCTTCAGGTTCACCTCTTTTACCTCTAACAGAATTTAACAAGGAATATTCTTCTACAGACCTTATTGTACGGTTGATGCGAACTGTAATAACGTGTCTCCTTCGTAAGTTGCTTTGGATAAAATTGTCTGCTAAATGTAGAAACGTGTTGGAGAAATGGTGTATGGAAGACTCTGGAGTATGCTGATTTTGAAAAACCAGGACACATTATATTATGATCTAAACATAGTACTCAACAATGTGCCTATTTGCCTAGATTCAATTACCTGGGTCAAACTGAACACAGGAGCAGTGCAGAATATCTCTGCCACGTAAATTGGCTCCAGTAAACTTCATTGTGCAAGGATTGCAACATCATGCAATAGTTGCTGCACTTTAGGTTTGTAAAGTAAATAATAAACCAGTTAAAGCTTATATGGTTGTCTGACCTTCGTGCCATGTGTTTTTTTTTTGTTTGTTTGATCACTTTACGTTGTTTTTCTGCTTCTAAAACGGATAAGAATGGATAAGAAATACCATAGAATGCCTTTTATTGTCATTATACATATTGTACAATGAGATTGTACAATATGTACACCCTGTTCAGGGTCCTGGAGGGGGCATGTGAGTTCGCCTAACCAGTCTACATGTGTTTTGTGGACTTGGAGAAGGCATTCGACCCTGTTCCCCCGGGAATCTATTGGGGGGTGCTCCGGGAGTATGGAGTACTGGACTCTCTTGTTAGAGCTGTCCGGTCCTTGTACGACCGGTGCCAGAGTTGGGTCGGCATTACCGGTAGTAAGTTGAATCCATTTCCAGTGAGAGTTGGACTGCGCCAAGGCTGCCCTTTGTCATCGGTTCTGTTCATAATTTTTATGGATAGAATTTCTGGGCGCAGCCGAGGTGTAGAGGGGTTCCAGTTTGGTGGCCTCAGCGTTGCATCTCTGCTTTTTGGAGATGATGTGGTTCTGTTGGCTTCATCAGGCCAGGATCTCCAGCACTCGCTGGAGCGATTCGCAACCGAGTGTGAAACGAATTAGCATCTCTTAATCTGAGACAATGGTCCTCTGCCGGAAAAGGGTGGAGTACCCTCTTTGGGTCGGGAACGAGGTCCTGTGCCAGGTGGAGGAGTTTAAGTATCTCGGGGTCTTGTTCACGATTGAGGGAACGATGGAG
This sequence comes from Orestias chungarensis, assembly GCA_032876305.1. Lineage (NCBI taxonomy): Eukaryota > Metazoa > Chordata > Actinopteri > Cyprinodontiformes > Cyprinodontidae > Orestias > Orestias chungarensis. The sequence continues at coordinate 59,834 of JAVLVB010000948.1, forward strand.
CGGGAGGTCGACAGGCAGATTGGTGCGCCATCTGCAGTGATGCGGACGCTGCACCGGTTTGTCGTGGTGAAGAGTGAGCTGAGCCAAAAGGCAAAGCTCTCGATTTACTGGTCGATCTACGTTCCCACCCTCACCTATCGTCATGAGCTGTGGGTCATGACCGAAAGAACAAGATCGCGGATACAAGCAGCGAGAAATGAGTTTCCTCCGCACGGTGGCCAGGCTCTCCCTTAGAGATATGGTGAGAAGCTCGATCGTCCAGAAGGGGCTCAAAGTAGAGCCCCTGCTCCTCGGCAATGAGAGGAGCCAGTGAAGGTGACTCGAGCACCTGGTCAGGATGCCCCCGGGACACCTCCCTGGTGAGTTCTTCCTGGCATGTCCCACCGGGAGGAGACCCCGGAGTAGACTCAGGATGCGCTGGAGGGACTATGTGTCCCGGCTCTCCTGGGAGCGCCTCGGAATCTTCCCAGAGGAGCTGGTGGATGTGGCCGGGAGAGGGAAGTCTGGGTTTCCCTGCCCGGGCTGCTGCCCCCCCGACCCGACTCCGGATAAGCGGCAGGAAGATGGATCGATGGATGGATGGATACAATAGGATTAAAGAACCACTCCTTTCGGTGCAATGCAAAACATGTCTAAAAAATACATACAGAGATAAACAATGTGAAAGACCTGTAGAAATAAACAATGTGTAAGAATATGAAATGCTAATGTTAGCCTTGGTCGTGGTGATATTGCAATTGTAAATAAATATAATTTAAATTTAAAATATTGCAAAGACATTGGTATAATGGCATTGTATTGCACAGAAATGAGGGTATTGCACAGTTGAGTTCAGGGTGGTGACTGCTTTGGCAAATAAGCCGTTTTTCAGTCTATTTCTCCTGCCTTGAGCACCTGTAGCGCCTGCCAGAGGGGAGCAGGTCAAACAATTCAAAGCCAGGGTGTTAGCTGTCCTTGATGATGTTTCTCGCACTGCTGATGCAGCGGGAGATGTCCATCAGGGTGGGGAGTGGCACCCTGATTTGTGCTGCTTTGACCACCCTCTGAAGCCTCAGCCTGTCTGCATCAGTGCAGCTGCCATACCAAACTGTACCATACTGTACCATGCAGTATTTCAGCAGGCCCTCGATGAATGAGCGGTAAAAGGTCAGCAGCAGGTTTGTGTCAAGGTTGTTCTTCCTCAGGACCCTCAGGAAGTGAAGACGCTGCTGACCTCTCTTGATAACAGCTGTGATGTTCTCTGACCAAGAAGATCAGCAGAGATGAGGACACCAAGGAACCTGAAGGTGTGGACCCTCTCCACACGCTTGCCGTTGATGTAGAGAAAGGCTGGGTCGGTTCTGTTTTTCCTGAAGTCGACAATATACTTCTTTGTTTTCCTGGTGTTCAGTGCAAAGTTGTTCTGTGTACAGCACCGAGTGGAGAGCTACGACAATGGTGTCTTTAATGGATCTGTTTGCCCGGTATGCAAATTGGTGGGTTTCAAAAGTGTGGGGGGATGGTCTCTAATGTGTTAGAGGACCAGCCTATCAAAGCACTTCATGATTACCTGTGAGAGGACCACTGGGCGGTAATCATTCAGGCAAGTGATTGGTGACTTCTTTAGGCATGGGGGATGACTGCTTGGGCCAGGAAAAGTTGACAATCCTGGTGACAATCAGGGTGAGCTGGTGGGCACATGGCCTGCACACGGTCACCTTTCCCGGTACTCCGTCTGGTCCAGCAGCCTTCCTGGGGTTTACTGCAAAAAGAACCCTGCATAACTCATGCTCCTGGACAGTGAATGGGCTTGAGCTGGGATTTGGTGTAGGTAGCAGGGCCGAAGAAGATTTGTAGTCCTGGGGTGTCTCGAAGTAAGCAAAGAAACAGTTCAGCTCCTCCACTAATGACATGCTCAGGTCTCCTGCTGACACATCACAGCCTCTGAAGTTTTTGATGTTCTGGATGCCCTCCCACACCTCCTGTGTGTTGTTGCTGGACAGATGGGACTCTATCTTCCTCCTGTAGTCCGACTTGGCGCTTTTAATTCCTCCCTTCAGGTCTGCTCGAGCAGCACTGTACAGAGCCCAGTCACCTGACTTGAAGGGAAAACCCGGGGATTTTTGCTGTTAGTCACATTTCTGATACAGAACCTGATGTAATCCAGAACCGTCCATGTGGATGTTTCCAGGTCCTGGTGTTCAAACAAGTCCCAGTATGTCTGTGTGAAGCAGTCCTGTAGGTCGAAGAGTGCGTTTCTGGGCCAGGTTGTGATGGTTTTAACAGTAGGCCAGGCTTTCCTTCTGAGGGAGGTGTATGCTGGCGGAGGGGTTTAGCTCTGTAAGCATGCTTGATGTTAGAGCAAACATGGTCAAGTGTGTTTTCCCCTCTAGTAGAACATTTGACACGTTGATGGAATTTTGGAAGTACAGTCTTAAGGTTGGCCTTGTTAAAATCTCCTGCAATAATAGGAACACCGTCAGGATGGGCCCGCTGCTGTTCGTTGATGGTATTCAGCAGAACAGAGAGCGCTATGCTAACATTAGCATCGGGTGGTATATACACAGCAGTGACAATCAATATAGAAAAAAAGAGAGAGCTCTCATAGACATGTACTCGAGGTCTGGGGGGAAATGTGTGTCTATGATAGTTCTTTTGTTACACCAGTCCTCGTGCACGTAAATACAGAGACCCCTCCCCTGTTCTTACCGGAGCTCTTCAATCAGTCCGAGCGTAGCATAGTGCGGCCTGCTAGCTGCACGTTACTATCGGGGATCTCCAGATGTGATGATTATAACATAGCAGTTGCGAACATAGCTATTCCCAGCCAGGTGTAGCTTTAGGTAGTCAATTTTAATCACCATGGATCTTGCGCTGGAGAGATACAGGCCCGGTAGAGCAAGCTGATGTGGTCGGCGTTTTAACTTCAGCTTGAGGCCGGACCTGCAGGCCCGCTTTTGCTTCCTCTCCTTACGCCGGCGCATTCCGGACCTGATAACAATTCACGGAGCACCCGGCAGTCTTGCTATGTCGTCTGGGATTTTATGGGTGTTATTGTTAAAAGAAAAGAACTTGAACCAGTTAGGCACCAGCACAGGCTTAGCCCACCCTGAAGAACTGCTAAGTTTACATGCGCTGTGCTGGATATAGAGTCGGGGTCAACCTTGCTCAGGCCTCTAGTTTTAACATTAATGCTGACAATCTTTTTGGTCCTGCCTATCAGACAAATGCATTCCAAATTCGCCCTAATGAATGAAGAATTTTCTGCCTGAGACTCAGATGATGTCAAGTTTGAAGTTGCTAGCATTTTTGGATAGCTATCTAGCCTGAGGCTAAAAGGACACAACATTTTCTGAATCACTGAAAAACGATACAAATTATTTAGAATTTGACTATGCCTATTTCACATATGGATCAGGTCCAATCTCAACCAAACCACCCCGCGAACCATGAACCAGGTCAGTTTTTGGAATTTGACTCCGGTCCATGTAAACAAATAAAGCTTTATTATTATTGTTTCTGTGTTCAGTTTGTAAAATTGCACTTAAGTTAAACATTTACCTCACTCGGTTCCCCAAAATACATAAAAAAAGAAAAAAACGGGTCTTAATTAGGACCAAGAATGGTTCTTATTGAGACCATATGGTAACACACACACACGTTTGGGAAAAAGTCTGGTCCCTACCCCAGAGGTTCCCTTTAACTAACAAAATCAAAGAAGTATTGTTTAAGTTGCTCCACAGGTTTTATCCCTATAATGTACGCACAAATATGTCTAAGAATGAAACTCATTAGAAATTCTCTTCTTGTGTTTTGCATCCTGTAACTATGTCACATTTGTTTTGGTCTTGTTAACTCACAAATAAACTAAATAAATAAATGTATGCATTCTTTCTACTGAATCTAATCCTGCTTGTTGACAAAATTTCATATTCACAAATGTAAATTTACGACTAAGAAATCCCATTTTCTGATACTAAAGTCTAAAATTGAACAGTATATCTCATCTATCTCCTGTATAAATAACAAAAAAGCAGTTAAGACAGTTTTTACTATGTTTACTGCATCGATTTGAGTAATTGCCTTGTGTTTATAAATTAAAATTATTGTTATTTATATATTATTATTATTAATTTATTTTTATTTAATTTACATTTTTTCTTAGTTTGTGTTTTATTTATTTTATTTTTAAATAACTTATTTTCTTATCATTTGCTCTTGTTTGTATGTGCAGGAACTTTCAATAAATCGTTCTATTTTTTATCCATTTGTTCTGGCACACATGCGTTTGCTACTTCTGTCTGATTGGATTGGACCTGGAACTTGGGATAAAATGTTACGTTTTTTGTGTTCTTTTCCCTTCAGTCTACTGCATGAAACAAATGATGATGGATATGAAAGTGTTTCATTTTTGTAGTTGTTTAAACTTCACCATTATGATGAGCTAGCATCTAAGCATAGCTTTAAGCGGCACATGTGAACATGCTCATTACCAAGTTTACATCTAAAATTTGGATACACCCCTGTGTAGCTGAAATAACTATCCACACAAGGGTTTTGTTATGTTCAGTCTTCAATTTAACGGGTTTTGCTGTAATAGCAAACTGTCAAATAAACTCTTGATCATTAAATGTCCATGGGGACATTTTTCAACCATATGAGAAATTAATATTTTGGGCATTATTAAAAGGGAAAGAAAGATGTCTAACTAAACGGGATCAATTAAGTACATCTTGCAAAAAAAAGTTGTAAAACTGAAGTGCAATAAAAAAAAAGGGAGGAGGAAGATTGTTACAAAAAAATAAAATAATATAAATATACAACAGTCTTTACTGGATCTGTTGGTGGATCTACTCTTATATGTTTGCCAAAACATCTATTGGGACTTGTTTTAATCAACATACAATTACACCACAATAAAAAAGTGATATTCTGGTCTGCAGATGTTTATTCCACATCAGTATATTTTCAAAGTAACCCTTTTAACATGATTTCTCAAGTCTACTACCTAACCTGTACTGAATGAAAAATTCGCCATTAATTGAGAATAAAACAAAAATGAAATAGAGCCACTGCTGAACAGACGTACAGACAGTGCCTACGAGCAAATTGGCATCTCTTTCACAGTTCTGTAAATTGCTGAGTATAGTCCGCATTTTTTATTACGCAAATATTTGATTGGTGGCTTCTCACTGCTGACAAATGCTGCATATCAACCATGAACTTAATACCAGCTGTTTATACAGAGATGACTTCATAAAGTGCTTATTTAGCTCGGATCTGGATCAAAGGTTACTTTTCAATCTGAGTATCAACAGCTTAAGTATTAAATACTTTTTATGTTGTAGAAAAGAAGGTTTGCTATAAGATGCAAGACATAAAAACAAAAGGAAAAAAAATTACACAACCAAATGCTAAAAATATGTGAAGTAACATTTCATATCTTTGAAGACAGATATTGCAGGTCACAATCATTGCAAAAATGGACATTGCAGTACATTTTCTATCTGCTCACATTTTTATTTGGGTGATTTTTATTCTCCATAGTTAGTGTGAGAGTTAATAGTTGATTTATTTTGCCTTTACAATATTATAAAAGTCAATATAAATGATCCCTTTAAACCGCGATACCAGAAAATATCTACATTAAATAGTTTAACTAACAGAATAACTTGTGTTAACAAGTAGCTGACCAATATATGGCCTCCTCCGAGAATGATTCTGATGGCACAGGTGGGAAAATGTAGACATCACAATCAGTTAATGAGATTCGTAACGTTGGACAGAAATAAAAAAAAAGAGCATTAGAGAACAAATAGTTTCTTATTAAGCATACTGTATTGTTGTGGCCTCTTTATAACAACAAATCTGCATGGTATTAGTGTTTCTCTTTAGCTGAATTTGGAGTATAAAGATCTCACAGTTGTTTGACTTCAGGATTGTGACAATTAGTGGTGTTGCAGTCATTATAGACATTTTATTAGACTGTAGACCGCCATAGACCTATTTATTAACATTGCACAATTTATCCTGGTTATAGTGCAGGCCAAATCAAGAATCAAGAATCAAGAATCAGTTTATTTATATAGCGCCAATTTACAACAGGTGTCGTCTCAAGGCACTTTACAAAAAATCAATTAAAATCAAGGATACATTCTAACAAATCAATTTGAAAAAGTTTCCAATCTAAGGAACCCCAGCAGATTGCATCGAGTCATTGACTTGCAGCATTCACTCCTCTGGAA
>JAVLVB010000949.1:11600-35687 GCA_032876305.1 Orestias chungarensis
AAGCATTAAATACCATGTGAGTAGATATTTTCATCAAGCTCTGATTAAACTATAATTTTACAGGTATAGAAACCGACTGCACTATCAGGACATCTTTACTGGCTCTAACCCAAGAAGCTCAATCATCAACGGTTAAAGGTTTAAGAAATGTCAGGTTTTTTACATTTAGGGTTAAAAATGTATGCAAATACCTAGAAAATACAAAGCAACAATAAAATCATTAACAAGAAAATAAACAAGCTTTGTGTTTTGTAATTAGATCCTCTGAGGAACATTCATGGAACAAAGTCAGAGTCGAAAACACCAGGAGGATGCAACAGCGTCCATGTTGTATTTTTTCCTTAGAGGACGGATTAACGAGCGACTCAGGGGGGCTCATTATGGTGGACACACACTGACCAGCTGCAGTCCGTCAACACACAGATAATAACAGCTTATTGTGACTCAGCATCATGAAATCGTTTATTATTTTCTACAAAATATGTAGATTTACTCAACAATATTCTAATTCCTTAAAGGTTGTTCTGAAGCCTCCTGTAAGGAAAAACGCGACATATAAATGTGAATGTTATTTAGCTGTGGAGTTCCTCCTGGGTGAGTACTGATGTCTTTCCTATTCAAAAATAAGACAAGTTATGGATCAAACAATAAAATTACCGGCTTAAAAATAACCAGAATGAAAACAAAACAATCTATAATAAACACATTTAAAATAAAGATTCCAGAGGGACCAAATATGTTTTGTGATAAAAATTTATTTGGTTTCTGTGAGTAACTACAGTCGTAGTGTTCTCATACAGTTCATCAAACTGGTATATTTTTTATAAAAATGTAAGTAATTAAATCTACATACATCTAATACAGAAAAAAGAGTGAGTGCACCTTCGCTTTAATAGGCGGGGACATGAAGTGCTGCAACACATTCTGGAAGAAAGATCATATAATTAAAAATCTGTGCATTAAATAACAATAAACAGATTCTAAACACACAAACAGGATGGTTGAAATCTGCGTAGGAAACGCTCACACACACACACACACATACACACACACACACACACACACACACACATCTGTGAGCTCACAGAAAAAAAACATTTTTGTGTCTGATTTTAAAAGGAATCAGATTTCATGAAAAGCTTTCAAACACAAACAGCTGGAATGTGATGTTTACCCAGAGTTTCTGCCGCCACACGGGGACTTCACAAAGATCCAATAAAAACACTTAAACTACTGCTATGGGATGGTTGGAGCCACAAACTGGGCCATGGCGTGTAAACTGGGAAATATATGCAGTCTCCTGATTTATCAACATTTTCTAAGGCCACAGAGGAACAAGAAACAGTGTGACAGAAACTCTGAGTGCCATTCTGTGATACTTTAAGGCTCTCAGCAGGAGGCCAAACATGCTTGAAGCTTTGAAACCTGCAGCTGAAACATGACGTGAGAGTAAACAGTGAAGCTGGTTTCTCAGGTAAAAACAGGAGCAGCTCAGTCAGAGTAAAGATGGAGTAAATGTGATCACTGCAGAACCTCGTGGTGTGACTGGGCTCAGCGCAGCTTTAAGGCAGAGACGTGGTGAAGCTCTCCTGAACGCCACGCCGTCAGGACAAACAGGGTCAAACTTAAAGTGTTGGCAAACATGCTCTTCCTCAGGCTTTGGAACATCTGTCAGTGTCTTATTTTCATAACAATCTGGGATCAAATGTGACATTATCAATTAAACAAGTACAAGTTAAAGTTCAGTGACATCTTCGATCGGTTCAAGATCGGTTCAAGCGCCGACTTTCTGTGGCTTCCATAAACCAATCAATCAGATGAAAGCAAGCTCCTGATTCAGAACCACGATGGAGGCGTTCATGAGAGGAAGAAACTTTTAATAACGGAACCATGTAAAACCGGAGCTGTTAAGGTTAACGTCGGCTAAACTTCATCTGAAAGTACAGGAAGTGTGTGGTTATCAGGTGGAGCTGTTACTCTTGTGACCTCATAGCAGACGGGAGGACAGGTGGGGCGGAGGTGGGCGGAGTCTAAGACAGCGCAGCAGGCCTGAACTGTTCGGTTCATCTCAGTGGATTAAAATTAGTAATGGAGAACTTGATTAAAAAAGAAATGCTATATTTAGGTGGTTGTTTTATCATGTTTATTTCACCTTCAAACAGCAAAAAATTGTAATTGTTTGGAAGGCAATTGATACTGTAAATCACTAATATACTCTACATGATGGGTATAAGTTTCATTTCCCCCTAAATGCCGCCAGATTTGTGATGGAAAGGAATTCAGGAGCTGCAGAGTTGAAATCTTGAACTACCAGGTAAAGCAGACAATATCGATCAGTCGGTGCTCAATTAAGAAGCTGACCCAGATAATATCTCACCGATGGCTAAATTATATGAGACTTATATCTTTTAACAATCATACAGGCCAACAAAGTTAGGTAGGTAGTTTGTCTCATTAAATGAATCGTTCTTCCGGCAGCTTCAGTTCACCATCCGTCATCACTTGAGTCCTAATTTTAACTTTAATTTCAACAATGATGGATTGTGGCAAGTGAGTAATTTCAGCATATCTTAATTATTAATTTTATGTTAAAAACATAATTTGCTGAGTATATATTGAATATTAAAGACTGATGTTAAGACTAAAATTCTTAATTTATCATGTTTTAGTATTTTAAACATGGACACAAAGCAAACCGACCAATCAGAGCGATTCTATTCGAGCTCTGGCTGCAGCTCTGCACATGGGAAACTCTGCCCACCTGTTCCTCCCGCCACTAACTTTTATTGTGAGTGAATTGTTTTCCTCCTCAGGTCTGACAGGAAGAGGAGCAGTAGGGACCTTTACTCCTCCTCCTCCTCTTCTTCCTCCTCGCCAGCCATCACCTCCACTAGCAGCTCTGCCATGCATGTTGCTTCGCCGAGACTGTTGACGGCCTTCACCGTGTATTTGGCATCATCGTCACCTGATACCTGCAGGTTTACACAAGAACAAAAAAGTTATAAAAATCATTCACTGCACACAGAAACACAAATTGGATAGTGGAAATATTTATAAACCTAACCTTTTATTATTTTGTGACGTTTTACAACCAAATGTTTCATAGTCTTTAAGGGGGATTTTATGCAACACACCAACACAAAGTGCAGCTTAACGATAGAAATGAAGGAAAACAATAATTTACATGGCAGAAAGATTAAAAGTAGAGTGAGGTCACAAAAAAATACGGCAAGCTTTAAACATCTGACAGTTTTGTTCAGTTTATCATCAAAATTAAAACAACCAAAAACACAGACATGGTTGTTTGCTTAAGCTGAAGGAAAATGAGGGCATTAAATCAGACAAACCACCAATAGGCACCTTTTAACTAAAGGCTTTTCTGTTGCAAAACCTTGAGGAAGATCAACACTACTCATCACATCCTCTCTCAATACATGGAAACATGGCGATAGCTGCATCATGCTGTCAGATATCTGCTTTTTCTTAGCAGAAACAAGAAAGCTAATAATAGTTGAAGATTTATGAAGCTAAATTTTGGCCAATCCTGGGAGAAAGTCTGTTGGATGCCTTAAAAGACAAAAGAGGTTGTTTACGTTGGAGCAGAATAGCAACCTTAAAAATACAACCAGAGGCAGAACGGACTGGTTTAGAAAGTAATATGACAGAATTGAGGGGGATTATCTGCAACTATGCAACACCAGTTGAACTCTGACCTCTGAAATGATCAGACTGCAGTTTCCTTCCTCATCGTAGTCAATCTGGAAGTGTCGGGTCTCTTTGATCGGCTGGTCGTCTTTGTACCAAACTACCTCAGGGTCCGGGTATCCTGCAGCAGAGAAACTTCTACTTAACTCTATGGAGTCACTGAGTTAGGGTTTAAATCTAAAGGGAAAGTCACTGTTAACTATTAATAAAGTCTGTTTTTAATGGATGTTGATCTAAAACCTAAGGTTCCTGATTATTGATTATCTGGTATTGACCAGTTTTACCTTCTATCTTGCAGTCAAAGCGAGCGGCGCTGCCTTCAACCACCTCCACGTCTTTGATGACTGAAGTGAACGTGGGTTTACTCTCTGTCTTCTGATCATACTCCAAACACTCCAGGAACTGATTATCCTCTGGAAACAAACAGGAATATGTTTTGTTCTTTGTTTGGTGATGATTTGTCTTATTTTATTCTGGCATCATTCACAGGTAGTTTTCTGCCTGTTATAATTATGCAAACATTGAGTCATTTTGAACTGTCGAATCATCCCGCATTGTTTATTTTATATATTGAAAATAATTTATGAGTTTCTCCATTGTTTTTCACAAGGACATAGTAGAATACTGATCTATGTTCAGGTCCTGCTGAAGGATTGTTTCTTCCCACCTTCACTGTGTGCTTGTTTTGAAGTATTTCTTCAAAATCGATTAATCGATGCAACAGCTGGGTTTTCTTTGATCCTTTAACCAGCTGGCATTGTCGTATGATGTCTAGTGGATGTCTCAGGATTGAATTTGACTACATGTGAATGGATCTGAAAGTAAGTTCACAACTTGACTTGATCGGATTCAGTACCTTCAGTCGGTGAGCCCTTCTTGGCACTTACTCCAGCCATCATGGCCATGGAGGAGAGCCTGCCAATAGCTCGAACAGCATGGCCCGTTTTCTGTCACAAAAGGAGAAACGTTCATGATACAAACCCGATGGAAGGCGTTAAGGTGTTGGAGATGAATGATCTTCATGTCGTTGTTGTTTACCTGCCACTTTCTCCTCAGGATGTACTTCTTCATCCTCTCCTTGGATAGCTTGGTGGTCTTCATGGTGTTTGTGTCCTGTTTCAGCCAGGGGTGTTCGAAACACTGAGGGCAGCTCAGCCGAGCCCTAAGGAGTCACATGTTACAAGGTAAACAATCAGCGTTAAATAATATCCAACATCTTCTCCAGTAATCAAAGTCTACAGATCATGTAGACCTGAACAAATTCATCATGTTTACTTCATGTCTTTTTTCAGCAGGCTGGTGATAAAGTCTTTGCCGTTCTCAGATATTTCATCGAAGGCGTCGTCCTCAAAGTCCCAGGTAGCAGATGTAACATTGGCCAGAGTCTCATTGTCATTGTCGCCCATGAAGGGAGAGAGACCGCTCAGTCTGAGGAGACAAAGAGAGGAAACCTCAGCTATGGTTTCAGATGAGCCACAATTAACAGACAATAGTTTCCTCACAGGATATAACAGATGACGCCTATGCTCCACATGTCTGTGGGGTAACTGATGGCTTCATAGTTTATCACTTCAGGAGCCACAAACTCTGGAGTGCCAAACAGAACCTTCAGTGTTCCTGCGTTTTCTGTTTCAGAGGACAAAAAGGTAAACCACTGTAGTTACAGGAGAAACATTGAGTGGTTTCAAGTTGTATTCAGTTCACAGTCTGAGTCTGGTTACCAAGCCGGCGGGCGAGACCGAAGTCAATCAGTTTGATCTTGCTGCCGGTCTTGTTGACACACATGATGTTCTCAGGTTTAAGGTCCAGGTGGACGATCCCCTGTTTGTGGATGAAGTTGACGCCGTCGATGATCTGCAGCATGTATTTAATCACCTCTCTCTCCGTCAGCTCAAAGTCCTCGTCGATGATCCGCTCAAACAGCTCGCCGCCTGAGATCCTGCAGACAGCGAGGATGTTTGCAACTCAGAGGAAGATAGACGTACTAACGGAAACTTAAACATGGTTCCATTTAAAACACAGTCGTAAACTTTGAGTTTGATCAGGAGTTTGTTACAGACCAAAAGAAGATATCATAAAAATATAAACATGAAATAAAACAACAGTCAGCTTCAAAATTGTTAATAAAGGAACCGTTTATAAACCATCTTTGCATCAACAGAGCACTTTGCTGCCACCGCCATGTTATAACACAGGTATGGTGAAATCAAGGTTATATACAATGTTTAGCTAGTACTGTTTTCAATGTTGCAAGTTTCAGTCTTTAAAATCACTGCATGACTTCTTATATCCTCTTTCCAACAATGCCTTCCATAAAAATAATTTTCAGAGTTGAAGGTTAGTTTTTCTGTTTATAGATCCTCCTGCAAGCTTTGTTCAAAAAACAGTTCCGTAAGATGTTCAAAGCTGACTTTATTGTTTTTAAACACCCAACCTTTCTCTGACCTCCCTTGCTTGGTTCTTTGGTCCTAACGGAGTTCTCGGGTCTTCACAGAAAAGCTGAATTTTATATTTAATTTCAAATGAAACTCACATTGCCTCTTACCAATTAGGTTAACTGCAAAACGTTTTTGTTTTACTGAAGTCTTTCTTGGGTTAAAACATTCATGCTGCTATTTTTACAATTTGATTCATGTTGGGGCTGGAAAATATTTCAATATGTCAATATAATAACATCGCAATATTAGTGTATGCAATATTTCTTCCATTGTTTGTCAATATATTCCAAATGCTCTGACCTTGAATTTTACATGCCGAATAAATATTTAGCCTGTTCAAGAGAGTCTCAGAGGTTAAATCTGGACATAAATAATTTTGCACAAAACTGCTAAAGTTCACAGAGTGATGGAAGCAAATAAGAAATAGAGAAAAGGAGAAAAATGCCTATATTACACCTGATATCATCACAATATCTATGAATAATTATCACTATGCAACATTTTCTAACATCATGCTGCCATAATCCATGTATCATTTTCCTACGAAAATTCTAATTTTGTTTTTTGCAAAGGAAATGTACATGACATAAAATTAAAATCTGCTTCTACTTTTGTTTCACAGCTAATATTTCTCGGCATCCATCACTCGATTAAAAACAAATAACGACCCCCATTGCCCCAATCTTACCAAGGACATCTTAAAGTTCAAAACTTGGGAATAAGGTTGCTGTTTGTTTGTTCCTTCCTTGTTGCTGTTTCCATAACGAAGATGCAGATTAAAATGTTTTCAGAGATAGCCTGACTGTAAACATGGGTCTTCCTGTTTGTATTCCCAGTTTTCATTGTGTCAGCACATATTTGCCACTTCCTTTCCAACGTTTATTCATCAGCGTTAAAACTGAAAACTAAATGCTGAGTTGCTTCTCGTTGACATGAAGGAGATTTTTTCTGAAGGGAGGAAATCAGCTGAAAGAGTTCAGCTGTAATGACTAAAGAAGAGATGATATGGTTCAGGGTCCCGTGAGGTTAAACTAAATTTGGCTCTAAGGAAATACGTCCCCCTGAATTCCTCTCATAGCTGAGCTGGAAATTGTTTTCCGGTCTTTTCCACAGCAAAACATTTTGTTTGTGTTTGCAGATAAAACAGCTCATAGATCAGATCTTTAATATTTTCCTGCTGACTGAAATTCCTCCCTTTGTTTCTTTATGGCAGATTCTAACTTTAACACCACAAAGGAAGCACCTACATCTCCAGAACCATGACGATGTCTGATTTGCCCTCAAAGGCGTCCACACACTGAGCCAGTTTGGGGTGGTGAAGGCTATTCATGATGCCAATCTCCTGCCGGACGTTCTCCTTCTCTTTGGCCGAATACGCTTTGATGAACTTTCCAGCCCAAACCTTCTTTGTGGATTTTTCCACCAGCTTGAAGACCTGACCAAACTTTCCCCTAAAACAGAAACACCACAAACTTTACACTCAACTCACTGACTTCAGGCTCTGGATGAGAGTGGGCGGAGCCTTACGTTCCCAGCCGCTCCTCCACGTCATACATCTCCTTCACCTTCACATCAGTTTTGATGGTCACGTCTCTGTACTCCGGCTCTTTTTCTGAGTTTAAAAATAAAGAGCAAACCAGTTCTACTTCTCACGACTGATAAATATCATGCAGTTAGTTTTTTAAATCTGCAAACAGAGACTCATACCATCATCCTCCTCCTCTGCCTCAGCATCCTCCTGGTTCTCTGTTAGAGGAATCAAACAGCAATAGTGTTAGTGAAGTTTGTCTTTCTAGTTCATGCTTTATATTTTAGCTATCCTGCTACAGCCCAGTTAGTTCGATTTTGTTCTGGTTTAGTAAAGGAGGAATTTAGATTCAGGGTTGGTTACGAGTAAACATTGCATTCTTGTTTAAAGGATATTTTCTTTCACAAATTATTGATATTTTTGTCATAAACCTGCAGTTCACAGCTTAAATCAGATTAGTGGAGATGCCAACATCCCATAAAGCTTTGTGTCATCATCACACATTAAATCTATTGGGTGTTTAATTGCCTTTTAAACAATTTATCTGACAAAAGGAATTATGTTGGACAGCAAATACCACATATTTAAATTACAGTATTTATCTAACTTGCTTAACTCTTGCCTGAAAGGATCTGGAGTTCGCCAGTCGTGTCGCAGACAGCCGTCTTTCACCTTTCCTTGTCAGCTGATGCGAGGATGTGATTACCTTGATGAATCTTCGCTTCGCTATTAAAGGCAGGTCGACTTCTAAGATCTTAGCTGCATCGATCCTTTCACAAAACACTTAGAGATGGCAAAAAGGTGCCGTGATCCCACATTAATGTGTTTTGTACAACAAACCTAGATTTTTCTTTCCTTCTAGTATTAGATGTAGATTTCTCTTTATGCATACGAATCACAACAGATTTACCAAAGGTTTTTGAAATCTGTATTTATATGTAATGGTTTTTAGTTCTTGACTGAGACTCCCCAAATATTACAGCAAATAGTTCCTATAATATTACATTTAGTTATTTAAGGAATGATGCTCGCCTACATCTAAAGACAGAAAACGAATAAGAGAAGCCAGGATAACACATCCAAAATAAATTATTTTGATGGGACTAGTTAGTAGTTGGGCTGCACAGTGGCGCACATTGTTGTTGATTGGGTACTCTAAATTGTCTTTAGGTGTGAGTGTGTGCGTGAATGATTATTCGTCCTGTGTGTCTCTCTATGTTGCCCTGCAATGGACTGGCGACCTGTCCAGGGTGTACCCCTACCTCTTCCCCATTGTAAGTTGGAGCTAGGCACCGGTAGACCCCTGCAGCCCCGCAAGGAGAAGCGGGTTGGATAATGGATAGATGGATGGATGTTAGTAGTTGTTTGTGATTAAAATTTTATCTTAAAAACATTTCACAAAAATTTAGATTAAGATACTCGATCAGCCTTTATTATAAAGTAAGCGAGTGTAAAAATGTTTACAAATCAAGATAAAAGTTTCCTGCTCTGTGTCAGATGTTTAGTTACTCTTCTGCCCCCTTTAGAGATAATGGTACGTGCATTAAATGAAACATTTTTGTAGCTTTGGAGGCGAGGGTGACTGAATTGGAAGCTTAGCTCTGCTCTGTTGAAACACCAGCAGATAGCAGAGGCCCATTATCCAGCATGGAGCCAACAAGGACAGGCTATCGTAGCACCCAGAACCCAGCCCAGGACTCTTCACCAACCTGTTCACGTTTCCCTGCTGAGCGACACACCCGCTGAGAAGCAGACTTTGGTAATTGTTAGCTCCATAATCAGAAACGGTGCTTTAGAGAAATCAGCAACCATAGTCAAATGTTTGCCAGTTGCCAGAACAGTCGACATAAAATCATACCTAAGACTGCTGGCTAAGGGTAATCGTGATTACAGTAGTATTGTTATTCACGCTGGCGTTAATGTCACCTGGTTACGCCAAGCGGAGGTTACTAAAGTGCTTCGGTGTGTAAGTTTGTCAAAACAACGTTGAACTCTGTAGTGTTCTCTTTTCCCCTGTTTGATCGGACCAGTGACGACATATTTAGTCGCATGTTGTCACTCAACACTGGTTATCTAGTTGGTGACCAGAAAACGGAGTGGGTTAACCTGGTCTGATCCAGAGAAACGGCATCTATCCCACTTTGGATGGACCAGCTCTTCTTCCTAGAAATTGGCCTAGACAGCCTACCTGGCTGGCTGTCTGGGGTTGCCTGTCCCTCTCGGGTGTCAGGCGGACTCTCTGCTGGCCGTTGTAGGCATTCGGGCGTTTGGGCCCTGGGTCCCGACACTGGCCCGTACTTGGGCGAACGGGGCCTGGCGGGACTGGTAGGGTGCTGCTACTGGTACCTTGGGGGCTCTATTCCGTGGCCATGGGGGCTTTGCCCCGGACCCCCTCTGCTGTCCTTTGGGTGGGTGCATGGTGTTGCTGCGGTGTGCTGTCTGATTTTTGTGCTCTACTTGGCCCTGGTGTCTTGGACCTTGTGCTCCCTCTTCTCCCTCTTGGCTCCTGGAGGGGGGTGGCATTATCCCTCTGTACCCATGACTGACATAATTCATGTAAGAGCTACATCACAATTCCTGCATGCTCAAACGCAATAACACACTATAGAGATCACAATACTTGAACTGTCCCAATCTCTTTTTTAATAACATCAAGTTTGCCGCATATTTTTTTATTATTTATTTATTTGTTATTTGTGGTGCATACATTGTTGGCTTTGTTTTGTTCTTCGCTAATTATATCTCCACAGGTATAATTCATTGCCTTTGTGGATGTTTCAGGAGCAATCTGGCAGCAGCTAGTTTGTCGGTTCAGTTGTTTTGTTTGCTTGTTTTTATTTGAGTATTGATTTTGGTCTATGTATATGTTCCCTTTCACTCTGTGCCCACTACCCATTCTACTAGCCATGATGCCTAATTTATTAATTCCCCAAATTACTGACAAACCAGGGTCCAGACCAGGAAGCAGAGCTGTAGTTTAGAACTCCTTTTTCAGCTTCTACACTGTTACCCTCCCATTATCCATTTGAGACTGTGTCCTGCCCACAACCAAAACCAAATAGATAAATCTAAAAAGAGCAAATCCTGAAAATCTCATAATGACAAAAAAAAAAAACTTAGTTTGAACAAAAATGTACAACTATTAAATTTGGCTTATTGAACATAGATCTCTCTCTTCAAAGTCTTTATTAGTTAATAACTTAATTCTTGATAATCAAATTGATTTGCTTTGTCTCACATTAGCCTAGCTGCAGCAGGAGGATTATGTTAATGAATCAACTACCTCCAACTATTTAAAATGTTCACATTGCTCAAAGTACTGGGAGAGGCGGAGGTGTAGGAAGGATTTTTCAATCAGATTTATTAATTAATTCCATTCTTACTAAGAGATATATTTCCTTTGAACATTTAACCCTTAGCCTTCCTCATCAACCCTCTAAACGAGTTAAACTATTTCTGTCTGTTGTTTTGTATCGTTCTCCTAGTCCTTACTCTGAATTTCTAGATCAGAGCTCAGATTTTTTTCCGTATTAATTGATAAACACTGATAAAGTCATAGTAGTTGGAGATTTTAACATTCATGTTGACACCGAAAATGACAGCCTTAATGTAGCTTTTACTGCCATTTTACTCAATTGGCTTTACTTAAAAAATCCAGACACCTACCCAGTGGACTTAACGAGACTTGGACGAGTAACAGTAATGCCTCATAACCCTCTCCTTTCTAATCATTTTTGATAATTTTTGAGTTATTTTTTACTAAATACTCAAAATCTGAAAGAAAATTTCATTATAGTAGGTGTGTATCAGAGAATGCTGTTACAACTTTGAAATAATCCATTCCATCTTTAATTTCTTCAGTATCTCAGAGGGCAGCAATAGAGGGGAACAATAGAGGGCAGCAATTTAATTTCATGCCCTAAACAAAATGATGCTCTCATTCATAGCATTACGTCCTCATTGTTTAAAAGATTAAAGATTAAAGATTGAATCAACTTTATTTTCCAGGTACATACAGGACATACTAGGAATTTGTTTTGGTGCAATCACACAGAGGCAGCCATTTGCGTAAAATGGGAAGTGATTACTCATAGGAGGTTAGCGCCCTGGATTAATTTAGAACGTCATACCTTGAAGGAAAACACCACAAAATTGGAGAATAAATGGCGCTCTTCACTTCTAGAGTCCTATTTACCCTGGAAAAACAGTTGCTTCTCTATAAAAATGACCCTTGCCAAACTAGATCTGTATATTTTAAATTATTTGGAGGAGAATAAGAACAAACCTTTGTATGAAAACTGTAAATGAAAGCTATGTTCCTCCGGCTCTCAACTGTAATGACTTTATGGAATTGTTTATTGATAAAATTAAGTCTATTAAAACTAAAATTGATGGCCTCCCAAACATAACTACTACCTTAGTAAGCGATGAACCACTACTGAATGTCGCTCTAGTTTGAAGTGTTTTGTTCCATTTGAGCCTTCTGAGCTTTCAAAAATATTGTCTTCATCTTAACTTTCAACTTGTATGTTGGATGAAATCAAACCAAATAGTTTAAAAAGCATTTTCTATTATTATTACCCCCATTTTGAATACAATAGCATTGCTCAAGGTGGCAGCACGTTGGAATAGCTTAACTTTCATTGTGATCTTCCCTTTTTTTCGTTTCATTCCTGTTTTTCTTGCTAACAAGTTGGATGAACTTCAATACCTGACAAGGACTCAGAGAGAGTATCGGGAATACAGTAATATGTGTTTTATTGAGACATGGCTGCAAGATCATATCCCCAACTTTAACGTCTCTCTGGCGAGTTTCCTGACTATTGGAGCAGATCGGGATTTAAAGAGTAACAGAAAAAGGAAAGGAGGAGGATTGGCAGTGCTTGTCAACAACAGATGTGTCACCCAGGACATGTTACTGTGAATTGTCGTCTCTGCAGTCCAGACTTTGAACTGCTGGCAGTATGTTTTCGTCCATATTATTCACCAAGAGAGTTCAACAGTGTTGTTTCGGTAGCTGTTTACATTCCACCATCAGCTGTTGTCGACAATGCATGTGATGTCATCAGTTCCATTGTTGGTAATATACAGACAAAGCACCCAAATTATTTTATTGTAATATCTTGTGATTTTAATCACACCTCACTCTCTGCTACACTGCCAACATTTCAACAGTTTGTGAGCTGACATTGGATTTGTTTTGTTTCAGTTAGATTTCAGAGCTCATCCTAGCACTGAGACAGCTCTCCTTAAAGTCACCAATATTCTCATGGCCTTAGACAATGGACTAGTGTCTATTTTAGTTCGATTAGATCTCAGTGTTGCTTTTGACACAGTTGAATATACTAATTGAATAGCTCGAACACATTGTAGGGATCAAGGGAACAGCACTAGGCTGGTTTAAATTGTATTTGATAGATCCCAAGTTGTTCATCTAAATGACAAATCTTCTCCAGATTATAAGGTTACTTGTGGAGTACCACAGGGTTTCGTACCTGGCCCAATTCTATATACTATATATATATGCTGCCTATTGGTAAAATCATCAGACAGCATGGTGTTAATTTCCGCTGTTATGCTGATGATACACAACTGTATTTATCCATAAATCCTGATGAATCAAGTCAGTTTGGTATGTCTTGAAAACATATAAATGTGGATGACTTCAAACTTTTTGCTCTAGAACTCTAAAAAGATATAAGTTGTCATCTATAGGCCAGAACCAAGCTATCTATGGACCCAACCAAGATACTGCTAATTTTATTTTTCATAAACCACTGACCTTCACAAATTTCTCAAACTTGCTCCTTTTGGACTTCTAATCTAATATCTAATACCCAAACTCTTAGCATGTGATACCAAAAATAACATTGCTAGACTGGCATCTGTCTAAAAACACGTCAAATGTATTTAATGCTATTTGATTATAATAATAAAAATTTTTAAATTTATTTTATACAAATTTAAATTTAATAATAATAATCTTTATTATATTATTTAATGAGACATTTCATGAAAAAATTGTTATTGCATGATTTTTCTATTTCATTTTGTCCCTTTTCACCCGCCATACAAGTCAGAGGTCACTATGGTTCTGAAACTTAATTTAATGCCGGCCCAACTTTAAGAACCACCCTTCAGTTCATCTCCGATTATTGCTGAGATTCTCAGATGGTGAAAAACAGACAATGGACCTTAAATCCTGACTGTCTGGATTTATCTTTACTGATTTCAGTTTAGTTTCTCACCGTCGTCAACCAGTCCAACTGTTACTGCTTGAGATTCGGCGCTTGGCTCTCCAATGCCGTAAATGTTCTTGGCTCGAACCCGAAACTTGTACTGTCGTTCTGGAAGAAGGTTCTGCAAATGCAGACGTTCTGTTAAACCTCTGAAGCTGACAATACCTTCTTAAGGTTGGACATGCGACAAACCTGGACGTTGTAGGAGGTGCTGTTGCAGGTCATCAGCTGTTTCCACTTCTGGTCCACCGAGTCCCAGATCTCCAGGTGGTAGGTCTGCACGGCGCTGCCTCCATCGTAGGTCGGTCCGTACCACGACAAGGTCAGACTGGAGCGCCGGATGTCGGAGGCTGCAGGGACCTTAGCTGGGGGGTCGGGTTTATCTGAGGAGGATTTATCATTGTGAACATGATCACAGTTCAATATACTTCTAGGCTGGAACAGCAGCGTCTCCAAATGCTCATACCGACGATGGTGAGGTTGAGGGCAGCCTGTCGGAGGCCGTAAGCGTTCCTCAGCTCAATGGTGTAGCAGCCGCAGTGCTCCTGCTGCCCGCTGCTGATGGTCAATTTGGTGCTGCTATCTGTGTTCTCGATGGAGATGTCCGAGGAGCATTCCTGGATCTGACAAGCGAACGCAACAACTGTAAGGTTTCAAGTTCAAGCGGACAACCAGCGGCTGAACGTGAGAGCGAGTGAGAGACTCACCGGTTTCCTGAACTTGAGCCAGGTGCAGGTGATGGGCGGAGCTCCAGAGAACTTACAGAGGATCTCCACTTTTTCTCCAGCCAGGATCTTCATATCCTCTGGGAATTGAAGGATCTGAAGAGGCAGAGCTGTAAACGCCGACACAACAATTAATAATGAAAAATAAATTATTATGGCTGCTGAGTACAAAGTAGAGACGGACCCAGCAGGATTTTCCTGGCAAACACAGATTTCTGATTACTTTCAGGTTTATAATAGATAACATAAAGAAGTGCTGCAGTCCACATAAAATCAGAACCAGCAGATAAAATTTAATTTGGTGCATAAACAAACGGTCTACTTGCAGATATATTTTTGGTTATCAGATGGTGCGTTCAGGTATGACACCTTGTTTGGGAGGAGTCTTCGGAGTTGGCTTCTTTATTCTGGCTTCACCTGATGGAAACGAACAGATCAGTCAGTCAGCTGGAGCTGACTTAAAACTCCTGAATCTCAAAGCAAAGGCCTCTAAAATGATACCGTATATCACGCTGAAAAGATCTTCAGCATTGCAGAGAGCAAATCTGTGTAACTTTATTAGCTCAATAGTTTTAGTACCTGTCGGTGTGAAACACCAGAACTACAGAATATTTGTTTGGTGTGATGTAAAAATCATCTGTTTCGTTGTTTTCTTTTCATTGACCCTAAATTTGACCAAATATTCAAAAGTTGCACATGTTAAAAAAAACAAGCAAAAAATAAAGTGCCAGAATATAAAAAAAATGTTTTACTTAAAGCAAACTAATCATTTAACTTTAATTGATTTGAATATGTTTGCGGCAGTAATTAATTTCTATAAAGCAAACTAAAATCTCAGGTTTTATCTGAGTCAGCCATGTTAACACACAACTGAGATCTAACATAATTTTAGGTTTAAATCTAAACTAAACCATTTTAGTTTTTTATATTTAAGACAAAATGTAATATCTGGATTTTTTTTAAAGAAATATTCTTTCTAATAAGCCTTCACAGTTAGAGTTGTATTTATCAAAGAATGGTTGCAGTAATACATGAATGTTAACATTCAGCATCTGCTCTTTGATTTTAAGTCTGTCAAGATAAAACAAACATTTCAGATGTACTTTGTTGTTATTTAATGTCTAGATTATTTTTTAAGACTTTTCTGTTTCCTTTTGTTTACCATCTAATTTTTTTGTATAAGAAGTAAAAATGTGGTTTGCTCTTTATGAGTGGATCAGTGAGTTCAACAATGTGACTGCAGAACAGCGTTTCTGGGGACCAAATAAGGACAGCCTGTTAATACTTCCTCTTGATAAAGGAAATAACTCATACGTTTGTTATTTATTCTCCAAATGAATAAGAGACGGCTGTCTGTAAACGCTGTAGGACAAAGGTCTGTCTTCTTTATTCGTATGTGGTATTAAACTTTTTCCACTGATTTTTACATTTACAGTATTATTTCAGACAAGATTATGAACAGTGTGTCTTTCCACTTCACACTAAATCAACTTTTCTGCAAACTTGGTTGCCGTTAATTAAAGCAGGTGTGGGACAGAAGCTTAGAAAACATCTTAATATGGTAAATAATACTGGCTGAAGGTCAAAGTTGGAAGCAGGGAAGATAATTCTGGTGTGTTTCAGCCTCAGCATAAATTCATTAAACCTGTTCTTTCTTCAGACATGAATGCAAATTTGAACCTTGAAGAAAATGTACTCACTGCATTGAAAGAAAAAACCTAAAGCGCCTCTGAATCAGGTGCATTTCTTTCTGCTGACATTTTTAGTCAGGGAAAATAATGATAAGGAAAAAAAGAACTGAAAAGACAGATGCAATGATTGAAAACTATAGATCTGTTAACACTAAAGAAAGGATTTCTCCTCTTCAGGATCTGACCTTTTCTAAGGTGACTTGTTTCCTCTGACATGTTTTACCAAGAGTTATTCAGAAGGCAGAAAATTAAGAGCTGTTGATGCATCGCAGAATGATTTTACATTTACAATCAATCACTTGTGGTCAATGATAATCTATTAACAAGTTACATGAAAATGTTATAATTTTTGATTATCATAAAAACAGGGATGCACGTGGCTATTTGTTTTATTTAGAGTTTAGTCTCATCATATTTTAAATTCTAAACTTTGACAATAGGGTTGTCAAAGTTTAAAAAGGCTTATTTTAATATGTCTTCATAGTTCATACTTTATTAAAGTATAAATCTTTAACATTTTATTTTGTGATGAGCAATTAATGCAAAAGCAAAACTAGTAACTGAGCGGATCACGACTGATCAACCGTGATTGATTTCCCAACCTGTGAAAACATCATAACTATTGATCACTTTATAGTTAAATCAAACTAAAACACAATCATCACTGATGAGTGATTTAGGAGAATAACTTCACTAAAACTAAACAGCAGAGCGCCACCTACTGTCTGAAAGATAAATAACAACAACAGAGCAGTAAAGATTTTAAACTCATACATAATTAATAAAAAATAAATATCAAACACATTAATATCTACTATCGTTAATGAGCCAAACTCATGGAAATTTAAGCGACATTAACTGTGAGTGTAGCGCCCCCTGCCGCAAGTAGGATCGTGTACAGGAGAGAAATTAATGCAATTATGATTTTCTATCAAAGTTATTAGTTCTTCGGTATTGTTAAAAGAAACACTAGTTCCATTTTTGTACTTGTTGTAGGTTTCTAAAGGTTTTGGTAAAGATTTCTGCCAGTGGAACAAATTCTCTTAATTGTATAATGTATTATTGACCTAAAACAAGCTTCTTTATGTTACTAGTAAGTTATTTTGTCTAGATTCACTGCTTACACCAGAAACTAGACAATAAAACTTGTTTTTTCAGATTGTTGCTAAGGATACAAAACAGTGGAAAGAAATCCCTGAGCCTTAAACACATTCCTGGTTTTCCCTGAACAGTTTAGCAACTCTGGAACTAAACTGGTGTTATGGTTTTCCTGATGTTAATGACAACAGTTTTTCAACATCCGCGATGGTATTTATAGGTATTTATAAAAAAGAAAATTCAGTCTAAAAATGGATATGTGAGAAAAAACACAGGAATCACAATTTAAGATAAACTTTTGTTCCCATCTGAATCCATGATGTTCTGCAATGCCTGAAATACATCAAGGATGTTTTATCTGCATAAAATGCATTAAATGCATCTGGTCTGACACATGCTCAGAAACAAAAGAACCAGAACATTTCCATTGGATGCTCCTATTAGCTTTATATTGCTCCATTTAAAACGAAAGCTATTAATTTGTTAACAAGCAGCAGATGTTCTGTTGGCTCCATGTTTATTCTTGAAGCAGCCAGAAATGGAGAGAATCCTCAAAGTTGAGAATTCAATTTCAGAGCCTTTTCAAGTTAAACTTTGGGGCATAAAGAAAATACATCTCTAAACACAAACCTCTTCGTAGTTTTAGACAATTAATCGCCTGATGTAAGGAATCTGTCCTGGATTTCCTTGGTAAAATATCTAGTTATTGTTCCTGTCAGTTAAAAGAGCCTCAAATGGTCAAATGTAATAAACAATGCTTTTGCTTCTCAATGATGCAAAATGTCAATAAGAAATCAATATATTGTGTGTGGACTTAAGCTACTGGGAGGCAGAATTCTTTAAAAACAAACAGGAAATGGATGTTTCAGCTGAAGAAATCATTTATTTCCAATCTGCTAAGTATTTGGACCCAAACTGGGAACCAGCAGCTACAAGACGATGAGCTTCTTACAAGGAAAGCTGCTTCAATTTTTAGGCTTTTCATCTGTGCTGCAAAGTAGAACAGTGAGCAAGCAGTCAGGGAGAGAAGGCCTTAAATGGAAATGAGGGAGAGGAGCTCCCATCTTCCATTTTCATCCCTTCCAACCCCAACATCATCTTTCCTCTACTCTGTCAGCTCACATCTGACGGGAAAACTCTGCAGAGGACGGAGAGTCTATGCAGGTACAACCGGCTCAGAGCTTCAGGGACGTTCCGAGGATATAAATAAAACCTAAAAATATTTCACTTATGCTTCATTCAGTTCTTAAATTAACTGTAATAAATTAAAGCATTTTTCTATAAGTTGTTGAGGTTACAATAATAATGCATGAAAACTGATGTTGTAGGTTATCTTACTTGTTCAAACAGTTGAACAAGCCATTTCAGCAGAGTGTTGTAAAAAGGAGAGCAGACATATCACTGCCTTAAAAGGACAACAGAAGAAGAGTTCGGTTCTGAAGGCACAGAGGAATGTATAACGTGATCAGTCATTTTACAAACACTAACAAAAGGCACTTTTTATGTAACTGTTAAAATTGCAGGATTCAAATTTAACACAAATAAAAACAGAAATAAATGCAGGTGGTCCCTGGTAGGTCTTTGTGTATGACGAGGAGAGGTAACGGCACCAGATCCATCAGATTTACACTCAGTTTTTCTGTCGAAGCTGCATCACTGGAAGAGTAATGCTCAGTTTAGTCTGAATTGAGACATTTAGGGTTAAATACCCCAGTTTAAAGTCCCAGAAGAACCAGCGTCCGAGTGAATTGGCAGAGTCAGTTGTTCTTTGAGGGTACCGCTAGTGTCTGGAAGTTTGTTCCACCATGTTAGAAATACTATAATGAAGAAGCTGAAGTGAGATTGTCCAGTCGAGACATCAAAACCAGATGACCTTCCTGAGAGGAATGCAAGGTCTGTAAAATGGAGCATAAACCTGACTGCAACCATGCAGCACCAGCCAGGAACACCAGAACCAGCAGATACTTCTGAGTCAGGGAACTGACTGAGAAGGCTGTAACACAAAGTTCACATCCGAACACATACAAATACGCCACTGAGAGTTGTAGTGGACCAAAAGTAAAACCTAAATCAGCCAATCTGAACCCTTCAAAGTAACAACAACGTCCTGTTAGGAATGAAAAATGCAATTTTTTGGGCACCTCATTTGAAAAGTTGGGCTTGAAAAACCAGGCAAGCGAATAGTTTGATCCTACGTAAAAATCCAAACACCAGAGCAATTACAACAGTCACATTTGTGACATCAGTTCTGCTTTGTTTGGTGAAGACTGAGACGCTGGACCCACATACTCACGCAGACAGTATAAAGAAATGAAACAATCAACCCAGATACCACAGCTACGTGTGGACAAGGCCTGACATGCGAGCTCATTTTGCTGATGATGAACAGAAACGTCACCATTATTAAGAGTGGCTGTTCTCCATGTCACCATTAGCTGGAATATCATTTCACCTGATGCTGCATCTCACATTTATGGCAGTTTTCAGCCAATCCACCAGATTCTGCTAATAATCGACGTCGCAAACTACTGTACTTCAGCTGCTGACAGATTTAAAATGTGTGTTGACACAAAGAACGGCTTAGA
This sequence comes from Orestias chungarensis, assembly GCA_032876305.1. Lineage (NCBI taxonomy): Eukaryota > Metazoa > Chordata > Actinopteri > Cyprinodontiformes > Cyprinodontidae > Orestias > Orestias chungarensis. The sequence goes on from JAVLVB010000949.1 coordinate 31,610, forward strand.
AAAAAATCAAGGAGTCGTCCATCAGAGTGTTGTAATTACTTTGTTTTACATGTAAATTATTCTTTGAAATTCCTTTAAATTTCTATCGCCTGCTTTGTTTTGTCTAACTTCCATTTGAAATGAGTTGTTATTCTACAGTGGAAAGTGACCAGGGTGTGGAAAATAAAATTTTACAAAATAAAAGTAATTAATCAAAGTTAATACTATTTCACATTGGCTGATTTGAATTGTTTTTATTATTCTAAAACTGACTAAAAACTGCATTTAGTTTCTCTTTCAACTCTATAGTCTGCTGCAGGTTGGTTGAGAGTCCAGGTGAGAAACTAGCAACTTTTCTCTCACCACATTAGGCCATATCTAACATAACAGCAGAAGCTCTCTTAGTTTGATTGGTGAAGGTTTCACTCACCAACATGCTGGAAACATATCAGGGGTTCCTCAGATGGAAACAAGGAATAGTTCAAACTAATACTTGTTCCTGACATCTAAAGCTGGAAAATCTATAATTGAGATCAGCTTTAAGGAGAATTTGGCCAATAAAGTTTTATGTTGTCAAAGAGAGCGGGGAATGATTTAAACACAAGTAAACAAGCTAGAAATCACTAGATTTCAAATAGTTGGGGGTTAAATCATCAACGTTTTAAAGATTTTATTCATTTAAATTAAAGTCTGTTTCATGAACAAAAGTAAATGAACAAACATGAACTGCTTTGTGTTTGAGATACAAATTTAGCTCCAATTGTATCTGAAGTATTTATTTATATTTTCTTCTGACTGAATGTTTTCAAAAAAGATCAGCAGTAATTTAATCTTCTAAATCAGTGTTTTTCAACCAGTGTGCACACTAGTGGGTGATCGTCAGGTGTGCCGTGGAAATTATCTTGGTGAAATTGGATAATTGTTGAGTATTTTTGAAGTGGACATGTTAAGTGGTATTTGAAATAAGATATCAATTATGATAAAAAATACATGTTTATTTGATTCATATTAAAGACACTTTGATAAGAATTACTATAAGTTTAATATATGCGACTATAGAGTATCATTTGTTTACATTTTTGGTTGGTGGTGTGCCTCGTAATTCTTTCAATGAAAACAATGTACCTTGGCTCAAAAAAGGCTGAAAAACACTTTTCTAAAGGCTCATTTTGAGCCTTTATCTGTCTTTGTTTTCCAACCGGACCGTATCCTTAAAAAGTCTAGATTAATTTTTGATTCTTGTACAGTAAGGTTTTATGTATTGTCTGTTTTTCAATAAAACAAACCATATGAGAACCATATGTTTTATCAGCTGCTTATTTCTTCCATCTGCAGCAAAGAATCAGACACAGAGGAATGGAAAAAAAGCTCAGATACACACCTAGCAGGAAGATTTAGAGTCCGATCATAAAGATCAGAGTTGATTTTCCATTAACAGCATGTGTTTAACTGCTGGTTCGTAACAAAGGGGTAAACAGGAGAAATTGAAACCATGTTTTCTGTGTGGATCTAAAACAAACCCAGTGCAATACATATTTGTTGGAGCATAAGCTTATCCGCAGCTGAACGGAAAGAAATTAGATGGTTCTGTCCTTGGATGTCCTCTCGACCCAGGACTGGTGTTGAAAACAACACAACAGTGTAATAATGCCTCGTGCATGAAACCGCAGCTGAACTGGAGAGCTCCCTCAGTGACAGATTGCTGCATCCTAGTTGCTCAACGGAGCATTAACACTAATCCTTCCTCCTGAAGATGTTAGACTCTGTACGTATCACTGCCCTCAACAAACGTATTAAGTGTTCACATCCATGCTCATATTTGGACATTTCTGTAGCTTGGCCAAATTTTTCTTCAATACATGTTTTTGGTTTAAAAGCAATAATAGAAAATCTTCTGATGCTAAATATTGCGATGATGATATCAGGTGTGTTTTTTTTCTTCTTTCCTTTCTTTCAAATGTGTGCTTAATACTGTGTGTGACATCTTTAACAATGTTATTTATGTGCAGTGTGCAGGAAACAGTTTCAGAACTCTTAAAATGTTAAAACACATAAGCTAACAATTATAAATAGTCCTTTGCAATATGAACATTACACACACTGAAATCGCATTGATGAGTTATTTGCTATATATTGTGCTATGAAAGACGCCTCTTCACTGGAAACTCGATCCAAAGGGAAGACATAGTTCTAATATTTAGAGGACCTCCACCGTTTACTGTAGCAGAGCTCTGAATAATATTCTGACAGTCATTTATGAACTGATGTTTCCAACGATATACAGAGATGCTTTAAAATAGAAACCTCCCGCTGTGTGTGTGAGCGCAGGCATGTGTGTGGGAAACAGTAATCCCAGTCTGCAGCTCCTTATTGGGACAAAAGGAAAGAGGCTGGAGCGGCTGCATATTTTGGAAACTCACTCTCTGAGGTCGGAGCTGCCTTCTTAGACTTCTTGTCTGTCGGGGAGTTTTCTGCTGGATCTGCAGAAGGGCGACACACACATCAATTTTAAACACAGAACAAACAGCTTCACTCAGTTTACATTTTAGGATTTTTTTGCTGTAAATCTCTCAGTATGAGGCAGTAACAGCTGCAGAGCCCAAACTCAACAATGTTAGTATAAGAAGTGCGAGTCCACTCTGCTGGATCTAAACCGAAAGACTCAAATCAGATTTAACTCAACCCAAACATTGTTAATCTAGAAAACCGCTGAACTGGACTCCCAGATCAGCTTAATTCCTTTTTTTAACTGAAGATATCCAGCAGAGTAGCCTTCATCAGATCCTTTAATAACAAACTAAAACACTGAAGCACCCGCGGTCTGTTGAATACAACCTTTTTTATTTCTTGGTAAAGCTGGTTTTTATTTTCTGTTTTCGCAACCTGCAGGAAACAACTTGTCTGGTTAATCTGTTCTTAACCTATTCAAATTTAGACTGAGCAGAGGTGCCTCTGTATTGAAAACACACGTCTGATGAGTGTTTCTGTTCTGTGCAAATGAGCAGATGAACTTTGACACTGGGATCACCAGATGATTTTATGTCTATTAAGATAACTCTCACTCTACGATTTTTCTTTAAGTGCATAACATCACAAGATCATAAGAAAAAAGAAAAAATCTCTCTTCGAAGATTGTTTATGTCCAGATTTACCAGATTGGCTTCTTCTGTTGCAGAATTATTACGCATGTCTCATGTTTATGACGTAAACGTTCAGATAAAACACAATGTGATCATATCAACATGACTGCGGTCAACTTGAAAACTATCAGACATCTTCTCGTATAAGAACCACATACATAAATGGCAGTTTTTAGACTTTTTTAGTGGATAAAATGATTGAGAACAGCGGTTTAGACTGTCATGGATTTGGGTTACTTTTGCCTGCTGTGTGATCGTAGCCTGAGTAAAACAAAGAAAATATGACTGAGCTGTTGTGGCTGATTAACAGAAAAAAAACCAGGAACAGAAAAAAAACGGAAACAGGAACTACAAAATGATTAAAATACAAAGTATGCTAAGAGATGACGTATGTGCAGGACAGTCAATAACAATAATCCTCTAATAATACGGCCAGAAAACATACCTCTGGATAACTAATCAGGAAGTGGATATAATTCTTCATCACAACATGAGGTTCCATCCTGCTGAGCTCGTCTGTTTACTGGTCAATTTTATTCTGATGATTCTGTTACGTGTTTTACAGTAAACAAATCTGGGAAGTAGAGCATCCGACTGTGTTTTAACAAGTACGGTATGTTGGGGTTTCTGTCACACGTGGAACCAATATGTTATATTTGCCTCACACATATTTTGGGTTTCCTCATGTTAAGGACCAATTATAAGAGTTTATTAATACAGGTCTTTGGCTATATTAATTTATTAATAATACAAGTTTATACCTAATAAACGGGGCACCACCTGATTATCAGGAAATAATTAGCCAAACATGTTCAGTCTCTCATGAAGGAGTGTGATCATAATATAAGTGGTAGAAACTGATTCATATACTACAATAAACAAAAACTCAGCTCTTTAAATTATACAGATTTATTTAACTAAATTAATTAACTTTACAGCCAAAACATCCAGTCAATAAA
>JAVLVB010000949.1:39479-52192 GCA_032876305.1 Orestias chungarensis
CCTAATAAACGGGGCACCACCTGATTATCAGGAAATAATTAGCCAAACATGTTCAGTCTCTCATGAAGGAGTGTGATCATAATATAAGTGGTAGAAACTGATTCATATACTACAATAAACAAAAACTCAGCTCTTTAAATTATACAGATTTATTTAACTAAATTAATTAACTTTACAGCCAAAACATCCAGTCAATAAACTGTATAATTAACTACCATTAATTGAACTCCAATACTAAAATTATGGAATAAACAATAGTGGAACAACAAATGAATGGACTCTAAAATCCATAAAACTGTGACGTCACCAGTGGGGGCCCTAAGGGAATTCCGGTGGAGTTGGTCCGAGATCAGTCCGTTTATAAAATGGATGTCAATATCCGGTTTGCTTATAAAATGGATCCTCCCAACAAGTATTAAATATTGTGCTAGTAAATAAGTAGTTTTCTACTTGTTAGTGAGAGCCAAGCGCCTCCAGGAGAACAAGCAGCTGATGCTCAACTCTGTGTGAAATAAAGAACCCGCTCATTTCCAGTCAGCAGTTCTCGGGTTCCAGTAATCCTTAGAGATCTTTGATAAATCCTGTTTGTTTGTGTTCATTTGTTGTAATTACAGGAAGCTCAAAACAGATGGAGGTTCCTGAGGAATCAGGGAGGAGATCGGCCCCGGTTTTCTGGACTGCACTCTGATTCTAAACCAGCAGCTTTTTAAACCTGAAACACTGCAGAGATTTAAAGGTTTCGATTTATTTCTCAGTTTTAGTAAGAATTCTTACTTAATTCAGATGAATCTTTGCCTTCGGTGGATACTGGACAAAATAAAGATTTCTAAAATACTTGTGTTTACTTCCCCAAATTTTCTTCTTTCCCCTCAGAGTTGTGAAGAAACACGATGACAAAACTGCAACAAATGGGGATGGAGGGATAAAGACCTCTCTAGGGATCTTAGCGGTTTCTCTTACATCCAGAGGTGATCTCTGAAAGCTAAGACATGCCTCAGGTCTTCTACATATGAGTGAAGCTGTGAGAGAAGAAGCGTGGCTCTTACCGTCGACTAGAACCATGCAGGAACACTCTGCTCTCCCTCCTGAGTTCTCTGCTCTGCATTTGTACTGGCCTTCGTCCTCCGGCAGAGCTTTGTCAATGGTCAGAGAGCAGAGGCCACCTGGAAAACACACAACAAAGCTTGTTTATCACACTCTAACCTTAAAACAGGAGGAAAAGTTAACTGAGTTTACAGGATAAAGCTCAGTGTCCTCTCTTTCTTTCACCAGTTTCCTTCCAATGATCCAGACATGATTCCAGAAATATTCTATTCGATTGACCAACGAAAAGTTGGCAAACTAAAAGTTCCTTTAATTCCTAAACTCAGCACTGAGCAAACAATCAGCTGAGAGATGATCAAGAATCAAGAATCAAGAATCAGTTTATTTATATAGCGCCAATTTAGGTGTCAGGTGTCATCTCAAAGCATTTCACAGAAAATCAATTAAAATCAAAAATACATCAAAACAAATCAATTTAAAAAAGTTTCCAATCTAAGGAACCCCAGCAAATTGCATCGAGTCATTGACTTGCAGCATTAACTCCTCTGGAATCAGCAGACCAAAACAATGACTTGTGTTGTCGTTGACTTTACAGCAATCCCTCATACTGAGCATGCATGTAGCGACAGTGGAGAGGAAAAACTCCCCTTTAACAGGAACAAACCTCCAGCAGAACCAGGCTCAGTACAAGCAGCCATCTGCCACGACCGACTGGGGGTTTGAAAAGACAGAAAGCTAAATTAGAAGCACAGGATACTGAAATATAAGAGTTTATAGCAGCAGTTGTAGAGCGTCACTGGAAGCATCTCAGCCCATGTTCTCATCCAAGAAGCTGTCTCAGCTAACAGAACATCAGACCAGGTGTGGTTACTATGGAGAGAAGAACACTAAGAGAAAAAAAAGGTTAACAAGGTTGAAATAACGGTAACTAAGTAGACAAAGGAAGAAAGTAGCAGAGAGAAAAGTGGTCAGATTGTCCCCCAGCAGTCTAAGCCTATAGCAGCATAACTATAAAAAAAAACTTAAATAACTTAACCCTATAGAGTGAGACATGAAGAAGGTAGAGCTAAGGAGAACCGTCTGTCAAGACTGAGTTCCTCCCCAACCGGATTAGGCTGTCTTCTCTACCTCTTCCTAATTATAAACTTTATAAAACAGGAAGGTTTTAAGCCTAGATTTGAAACTAGACAGGGTGTCTGCCTCACGGACTAAAGCTGGAAGCTGGTTCCACAGGAGAGGAGCCTGATAACTGAAAGATCTGCCTCCCATTGTGCTTTTAGAGATTCCAGGAACCACCAGTAAACCTGCAGTCTGAGAGCGAAGTGCTCTGTTAGGGACATAAGGAGTAATCAGATCTCTGATATACGATGGAGCTTTATTAGTGAGGGCTTTATATGTCAAAAGAAGAATCTTAAAATCTATTCTAAGTCTGACAGGGAGCCAATGAAGGGAAGCTAAAATTGGGGAGATAAGATCTCTCTTTTTAAGTGTCATCAGTACTCTTGCTGCAGCATTTTGGACCAACTGTAGACTTTTAATTGCATTTTGTGAACCTCCTGCTAATAAAGAGAAATATTTCTAATGTTTGCTATATTCCTAAGATGAAAGAAGGAAATCTTACAGACATGTTTTATATTAGACTTGAAAGACATTTCCTGATAAAAAATAACACCAAGGTTCTTTACATTGTCACCACATGCCAACCTGATTCTATCCAGGTCAAGTGGCTGACTAAGCAATTTCTTTTTTAGAGGTTCTGGTCCAAAGATAACAACTTCTGTCTTTTCAGAGTTCAAGAGCAGAAAGTTTAAAGTCATCCACATTTTTATGTCATCTAGACATAGCTGTAATCTACCAAACTGACTGGATTCATCAGGGTTTATAGATAAATACAGTTATGTATCATCAGCATAACAGTGGAAATTAACACCATGCTGTCTGATGATTTTACCAATAGGGAGCATGTATATAGTAAATAGAATTGGGCCGAGTACAGAACCCTGTGGTACTCCACAAGTAACCTAGCAATGCGGAGAAGATTTGTCATTTAGATGAACAAACTGGGATCAATCAGACAAATACGATTTAAACCAGCCTAGTGCTGTTCCCTTGATCCCCACAGTGTGTTCGAGCCTTTCAATGAGGATATTGTGATTGACTGTGTCAAAAGCAGCACTGAGATCTAACAGAACTAGAATATACACGAGCCCATTGTCTGAGGCCATGAGAATATAATTGGTGACTTTAAGGAGAGCTGTCTCAGTGCTATGATGAGCTCTGAAACCTGACTGAAATTCTTCAAATACGTCATTATTCATCAAATGCTCTCTCAGTTGATTAGCAACAATTTTTTCTATGATTTTAGATAAAAAAGGAAGATTAGATATGGGTCTGTAATTTATTAAGTCTTCTTGATCAAGAGAAGGTTTCTTAAGTAGGGGTTTTATTACAGCTACCTTAAGAGCCTCTGGTACATAACCATTCACTAATGACAAATTAATCATTTCCAAAATGGGGGTAATAATAATAGGAAATACTTCTTTAAACAATATTGTCGGGATTGGATCCAACATACAAGTTGATCCAATTGAGTCCTTATACTGGTTAATTTATCCATTAGCTTTCCAATTTACTCAAGTCTTTTTGAGAAAAAGCAAACAACTTGCTGTTGTGTGTATTTATCGTGTGTATTTATTGAAGCGTAAAATCAAATAAAACCTAAAAAGAAGTATTTTTAATCATGCCTACAGTGACTGGATAAACCCAACAGGTATGAATTGAATTTCTAACCTGAAAGGAAGACTCATACAAAAAAAAAACATTCACCAGACTCCAATGTTTCTATAAATGTATTACTAAAGATATATTACCTCCTGTTTTCAAGTCTGAAAAAAATAAAGAGTTAAACAATAATTTCAAATTTAATAAAAAATACTTTATTATTTATTTTACATTCGGGATTAATCAAATATTTATGAATTGAATCTAAATTGAATGTTCAACTGTTAATTCATTTTTCAAACTTTTTAAACTGTTAGGAAGAGGTAGCGAAGACAGCCTAAACCGGTTGGGGAGGAACGCAGACGGTTCTCCTTTGCTCTACCTTCTTCATGTCTCACTCTATAGGGTTAAGTTATTTAAGTTTTTCTATAGTTATGCTGCTATAGGCTTAGACTGCTGGAGGACAATCTGACCACTTCTCTCTCTGCTACTTTGTTCCTTTGTCCAATCTGCTTTAGTTACCGTTATTTCAACCTTGTTAACCTTTTGTTTTCTCTTAGTGTTCTCTCCATAGTAGCTACACCTGGTCTGATGTTCTGTTAGCTGAGACAGCTTTAGTATACTGTCCATCTATTTTAGTTTTCTCTCTTCAAACCCCCAGTCAGTCATGGCAGATGGCTGCTTGTACTGAGCCAGGATCTGCTGGAGGTTTCTTCCTGTTAAAGGGGAGTTTTTCCTCTCCACTGTCACTACATGCATGCTCAGTATAAGGGGTTAACGTAAAGTCAACGACAACACAAGTCATTGTTTTGGTCTGCTGATTCCAGAGGAGTTAATGCTGCAAGTCTATGACTCACATTCAAAATGGCGCCACAGACGGTGACACTGGTTAGGAGCTCCGCATGGAGAACCAACACACAGACTCTGTTTTTATCATCTTAGGGGATTTTAACAGAGCAAAACTTAACAATGAACTACCTAAATACAGACAGCATGTTACCTGCCCCACCAGGGAGAGCAACATTTTAGATCACTGTTACACTATATTTAAAGGTGCTTATTGCTCTGTCCCGTGCAGCACTGGGACTATCTGACCACTGTTTAGTTCATCTTCTCCCGACCTACAGACCGAAGCTCAAGTGTGCCAAACCTGTGGTCAGCTCGGTGAAAAAATTGACTAATGAGGCTAAAGAAAGGCTTCAGGACTGAATGGGTTTAACAGCCTGATGTGTATTTGATGATGCCACAAGCAGCCTGGATGAATACACGGACACTGTGACATCTTACATCAGCTTTTGTGAAGACATCTGTGTTCCCACCAGGACTCGCATTAAATACAACAATGACAAGCCCTGGTTTAACGCCAAATTGAAACAGCTGCGCCGTTCTAAGGAGGTAACATATAGAAGAGGGGATTGGGCGCTGTACAACCAGGCAAGGAACACCCTAACTAAAGAGATCAAAGCTGCAAAGAAGAACTATTGCAACCAGCTAAGCAGCATGATGTCCAGAAATGAGCCATCAACCGCCTGGAGGTGTCTGCAGGACATCGCCAGTTACAAAAGGCCACCTACACAGACAATGGGAGATCGTCAACTGGCCGACGACATTAACAGTTTCTGCTGCAGGTTTGAACAGCCCAGCAACGAGCTCCCATCCAACACCACATAACACCCATCTGACTATCAGCCACCCATCCAGCCTGCCCTGAAGATCTGCGAGGAAGACGTGCTGAGACTTAAAAAAAAACAAAAAGTCAAGAAGGCCCCAGGTCCTGATGGAATCTCTCCCTCCTGCTGGTCTGCACAGAGGACCTGTGGAGACCAGCTTGCACCTGTCTTTACTAAGATCTTCAACAGATCCCTAGAGCTGTGTGTTGTTCCGTCCTGTTTTAAAAGCTCCACAATAATACCCATTCCTAAAAAGACAACTAGCACAGGACTAAATGACTACAGACCTGTTGCCCTGACCTCTGTGGTCAAGAAGGCCTTTGAAAGACTGGTTCTCAACCACATTAAGGAAATCACGGACCCCCTGCAAGACCCCCTGCAATTTGCCTATCGGGCCAACAGGTCAGTGGACGATGCAGTGAACATGGGTCTCCACTTCAGCCTTCAACACCTTGATCACCCAGGAACTTTTGCAAGAATTCTGTTCCTGGATTTCAGCTCAGCCTTCAACACAATTATTCCAGGACAATTACACAGCAAACTGACTGAACTCAGCGTACCAGCCTCCACCTGCCAGTGGATAACTGACTTTCTTACTGGCAGAAAACAGCAGGTGAGGCTGGGAAAGTGGACTTCAGGGACCCGAACCCTCAGCACGGGTGCCCCACAGGGTTGTGTACTCTCCCCACTGCTCTTTTCACTGTACACAAATGACTGTACCTCCATGGACTCCTCTGTTAAAATCCTGAAGTTTGCAGATGACACAACAGTCATTGGTCTCATCAGTGACAGCAATGAGTCTGCTTACAGACGGGTGGTTGAACAGGTTGTCCTCTGGAGCAGTCAGAACAATCTGGAGCTGAACACAGCAAAAACAGTGGAGATGACCGTAGACTTCCGGAGGAGCCCCCCAAGCCTGCCAGCACTCACCATCCTAGACAGTACTGTGATGGCTGTGGAGTCCTACAAGTTACTGGGCACAACGATCTCCAAGGACCTGAAGTGGGACAGCAACATCAACTCCATCATCAAGAGGGCTCAACAGAGGATGTACTTTCTGTACCAGTTGAGGAAGTTCAATGTACCCCAAGAGCTGATGGTGCAGTTCTACACAACCATCATAGAGTCCATCATCACCACATCCATCACAGTGTGGGGCAATGCTATCACAACAAATGACACCAAGAGACTGCAGCACATTATGAAGTCTGCAGAGAAGACTATCGGTGTGAAGCTGCCCGCACTGCTGGACCTTCATGCTTCCAGAACCAGGAAGCGTGCAGAGAAAATCATCACAGATCCATTTCACCCTGGCCATCACCTGTTTCGACGCTTCCATCAGGCCGATGCTTTAGCCACATGAATACCCGTACGACCAGCTACAGAGAAGCTTTTTTCCAACTTCCAGTATTCTCATTAACAATTGAACACTACTGAACTGTTAATACTTTGGACACTTGCATATCAAAAACTACCTATTTATTTTTATGTAATGGCATACACAGGATTTTCACCTTTACTTCAATTTTTATTTTATATTTTATTTATATTTTTTTATAACTTCTATAGTTTTTATACAGCACAAAACTGCACCTTTTTTTAAAAGTACAATAAAATGTTACAATGTTTTCTATGTTTACGGGTATGAATGTGTGTGTAAAGAGAGAATGAGCTGTGTGTATAAGATCGTCTTTACTGTATTTTTCGTGCACTGCAAGCATCTGTGTAACCAAAAACAAATTCCTTGTATTTGTGAGCATACTTGGCCAATAAAGCCTGATTCTGATTCTGACTCGATGCATTCTGCTGGGGATCCTTAGATTTGAAACTTTTTCAAACTAATTTGTAATCATGTATCTATGATTTTAATTGATTTTCTTGTAATGTGCCTAGAGACGACATCTGTTGTAAATTGGCCTATATGAATAAACTGATTCTTGATTCAAACTGCAGATAGGAGGTATTGGGCAAACGTGCAGATAATAGATGGAGAATATTTTTTTTTTCAGGGTGAAAGGCAATTTGATCTGTTCTTTTTCTGAAGGAACTCAAAATAGTTATTTTCTAAAAACCACTAAGACACTGACGTCAAACTGACAGCAATCAGGTGGAAATGAGGGTGAAGAGAAAATTATCCTGGTTACCATCTCTGTAAGACGCATGATGTTGGCTAACAGTTTACCAGCTACTCAGTAGAAACACAAATATGATTTATACTTCAGCTTCAGTTCCACAATGATGTGCAGCCAATACTCCCACTGACTCTGATTATCTTCCCAAAAGAAACCAATAAACCACTGAATCAGCTGCATAACTCAAACCTCTAACGTTTTAAATTAATTAATTGTGTCACAATGCCGCTGATAGCTGATAGTGCCCCACATTAGCAATTCTGATCCCAGGTGTCTTTCATTTACGGTCCAATGGTAGAAACAGTTTGCTCTCAGCATTGAGTTAACCCATTTTATAAAAAACTTACCTTAAAGACCACCATCTACTGAATTAAATATATCAAGCTTAATTCCAGCTGAGATATTCAAAATGACAAAACACCTTTCTTATATGCTGCACTACGTCACTTTCCTGGTGCCAATCTGGAAAACTATCATGCGTAAACAGTGCAAACATGGCGATCAAAGATCATCTTGTCAACAGTAAAACCAAATAGTCTCACAATCAGCCAGTTTACAATCAAAGCTTTAAAACCAGTAGTGGTATTTAGTAAGAGATACTAAACAGAAAAGCAACAATTTCTCATTCAATGTGGTATCACCTCATCTGCATTAAAGCGGCTTATGTTAAAAAAGCTACTCGTCAATTGATGAGCTTAAAGGAGGAAAAGTGAGAAACGTCTACAGGCTGCTGCACGACTGAGGCTGACAGAGTGATGAGCTCTTTAAGGTAAGGATTTCACAATAATCAATCACACAAACACTCGATGAAGTAAAGTACTGCTTGGTTTTTTACTAACATAAAAGATAACCAGCAGCAGTGGTGCAAATCTTTCACCGCCTTACAATCAAATGCAGATTCAAATCGGTTTGATTCATTATAACTGCTTGAATCTTATGATGGTCTTATTAAAACAAATCCTGAAAAAATGCACAACCTCTTCACATTAAGTTAAATATGGCTTCAGATTTTAACCCTGCAATAGATTTCAACTCTGCAGTAAATCTTTTTTGAATTTGGACAGATGGAGCAGGCTGAACATGGGATCATTTCTCATGTCTTCATACTTTTTTATTTATCACTTTTCAATCTTTTGTTTGCATTAATTTTGGGACATTTGAAACTTAAATTGTGAGTAAATGAAAATCACGATTCTTATGTGAATATTTTTTTTGTCGCACCCTTAACCAGCGGAGACAATGATCCATGTGAGCGATCAGATCAAACATTATGGTTCCTCGGTTGTGACCTAAAATGTGCAGCATTCATCTGTGAGCTCTAAGTCACTTTTAGTGCTTTAGATAAAATCACATCAGACACGAAATCAGGATGAAGCGCTCTTTCAATACTAATTATTATGTTCAAGATTGTTGAAAACCAACTCTATCCTTACACTGTACAAAAAGGCCAAAATAAAGTTGCAATGTCAGAGAGGAAAAAAGGTACAAGAGCTGTAGGTTGAACGGACATCCATAGCCAATAAATCTTATGCCTGTGTTCTGATGTGTGGCAGTTGGTGCAAAAAGAGTGCAAATTTCCAGAGCAGAAGAATGGCATGTCAGCTAGAGGGCTTTAATTTTATTTAATGATGAAGCGGGAGATAACATACCGGACTCTACATTTAGTTCTGAACATTGTTTGGAATCTGCAAACGTCAACCAGCATGTTTTTCAAAGATGGTTCCATAGGTTTTTACGAATTCCTTTTATTATTTTTTCAAACGGATTGTTTTTAATTTTTTGTCATTTTTAGAGAGCGGGTTGCGTATCAACACGCTTCAAATTTGCAGAATAGTGTTCTAAAGTTAGACATTTTTTTTTATGAAATAAGAGATTTCTGAATATAATCGGTGGCAGTTGATACAAAACTGCTTCTTCAATTTAAAGCACAGCAACATGGCATGCTTTGGAGTATATTTAACTTGGAGTCTGAGTTGTTCTGATGTTTGTTCAGGAGCTTCAGATATCAGCTCACTGCTGCAAATAACACCAACAACACATCGCTGCATGTCTGAGGCTGCTGTGACCTATGATCTTCAACAAGCAACGCCTACAGAGCTGAAACAAAGGCTGAACTGAAGGCTAAAATAACATGCTTAAGGATTACTGTAGACACACACAAACAGGGAGTCCCAGACATTTAGAAACGCTCACAAGCAAGTTCAAGCAGATATCTACTCTGACTGCAGTGGTTCAGATTAATTATTATTATTGATCTGTTTCATGGTTTTTGTTGTAGACCAAGACAAAGGCAGAGATGTGTTTATGGATGAGGATGGTATCTTTATTTTTGTCAGAAATGTGAAGCCTGAAGGAATAGGATGAGAACAACAAAGAGGAGAATGCCACAAGGGAAAGGGTTGTATGCAGAAGATCCTACTGGGAGTGGCTGAATGAACCGTGTTTATATACAAGGAAGGGTGAGTGGTGGAACAGAGAGGAGAACCTGATTGCTAAAAAAGATGCAGCTGTGTGTGGTAATGGGAAGCATGCTTTGGTGGAAGAGAGAATAATGTGACAGCAGGGGAAAAGTCCCACAAGGGTGGATACCAGACGCTGAAAACCACAGTTCTTAGTACCGTCCATACTGTGGGTGGTCCGCTGTTAGGTCGGCGGTAACCACAAACGTCCAGGAGGAGGACTACAAAAAGCAGGGTGCTCAGGAGACTGTTCCAGAGGACTATAGGAACTCTAGAAGCAAGAGACGGTCTAGGAACCGTCAAGGCCGAGGAAGCAGTCTAAGGAGCCATGGAGGCTGCGGATGGAGGCTCAGGAACCATGAATTGCGCCAGTGAGGTGACTGAAGTCAGGCGACTGGAATGAAGACAGCTTTATGTGTTGAATGATTTGCAACAGAAAGTTTAAAATTAACAAGAGCTGTTTTGTTTCTCAGCTAAAGTACAGAATAGGCTACTGTAGAGCTGCCTCATCCTCCAGCTGCTGCCACACACTACTGATCGGCTGGCTGAATAAAACCTTAAACACTTTTCCATTGGTTTTGAAAGACAAATTCAGCTCTATAGATAAGGCCTTCAAGTCAGGCAACAAGACAGGTCTGAGAACAGCTAGAGTCAAGCTTTCCCGGAGCATCAAGGAAGTGAAGCGTACCTATCAGTGTTGTAGTCAAGACCACCTAAACAAAGACCGAGACAAGACCAAGACCACAGTGTATCAAGACCAAGACAAGACCAAGACTTTGAGGGGTCGAGACCGAGACAAGACAAACACCAAGGCAGGACGAGACCGAGTCAAGACCAGACCAGTATCCCACACTGCATGATGCACTTCTGATAAAATGTGGGACATGCAGACCATAGGCACCCTTCAACCCCTTCTCTTTTGTTGACCTATATCATATGTATCTATGTATAATGAAATGTCTTGATAAAATAATCAGAAGGCACTGCTGGGATAAATTTCATGTGTGGGAATTTTTGTTTGTTTTATATAAGCAAACAAATACAAACACTAAGGAGGTGAAAACTTAACCTTCTTTATTTAACACTGTACTGAATTATTTACCATCATGTGCAAGCAGTTTCAAAAGTGATGACATGATATGCCAAACTAGAACTGCAGTGCTGAAACATTTAAGTCCATTCACACCACAAACATATAAACACAACGTGGACATTGTGAAAGACCACAAACACATGGACTTCAAAGTAGAGTTTGATTGCATTTTAGAAATATCAGAGACTGCAACATCCTTATGCTTCCTCTCCAAATGTCGGTAAAAGTTGGACGTGGTCCCAGCCGTTTCCGTTAGTGTTGCTTTGCAAAACCTACATATTGCGCTGTGTTTTCTTTTGGCTGGGGTTTTGCACAAAAACTCCTTGTGGTTCAAGTAACCAAATTTTATGACAGACGAGTTGGTTGGGGGCATTTAAAAGGGGTGAGTGTGAAGGGGGGCGTGTGACAGCCGTTAACGGTGACAACAATTTCAAATGATAAATGAGTCAAGACTTAAGTTATTAGTTGTGCTGAATACATTTCACGCAAAATCACAGCAATGATATTAACAAGTAAATCTAAAAATGCACAGGTAGTTGTGGTCTTTAAATCCCGAGTCCGCTTTGTCCGAGACCGAGACAAGACTGAGTAAAAACGTAGTCGATTCCGGGAAAAGACCAAGACCATCAAAAAGTGGTCTCCAGACCGGTCTCGAGTACTACAACACTGGTACCTATGCTAAGAAAATCCATGACCACCAACAAAACACTGCTCCAATACCACCATACTGAGCACCGGTGCACCTCTGGACTGTCTGCTCAATCCATTGCTGTTCACTCGGCTGACTCATAATTGTTCATAAAAGTGACTCATAAAAGTTCAGCTCAAACCACATCATCAAGTTAGCTGATGACACAACTATGGTTTGCCTCATCAGCAAGAACAACAACCTATTTCTAAACGTGGATAAAACCATGTGAATAAAAATAGATGGTTGTTGACTTCAGGAGGGCACCAGGTATCAAACCCCTGCTCGACATCAACAGCTCAGCAATGGATATTGTGATGAACACCAACTTCCTCTGTGTTCACATTGCAGAGAACCTCACCTGGTCCCTCATCAACAAGCACCATCACCAAAAAAAGCCACCTGCATTGTAGACAACGCCACCCAACCCTCACACATTCTCTTCGCTCTGATGCTGTCAGGCAGAACATACCCGAGCATCCAAGCTTCCACCACCAGACTCTGCAACAGCTTTGTCCACTAGGCAGTCTGAGTCCATTGCATTGTGTGGCTGTACTCAGATGGAAGGAAAATAAAAGCCTCTTGACACTTGATTTGACTTGATAATAAAGAAACTAAAATATTATTGTTTCCCACGAAGTGATCGCTAATATCAGCTTGTTGGATCATCATTAGATCATTGGGCATGCTGTGGTGGCCTAGGGGATTGTCATAATGTGTGTTTTGTTTGGTTCTGTTTCCTCTCTGTGTCTCGTCACTCCGCTTTCATTCACAGCTGTCTGCAATAATTCACTCCCCTTCTCAACCTATCACACCCCGGTTCTCACTATATTAGCCACATGCAATCATGCACTCACCGCTGGATCGTCTGTTGTTTTCCCCTGCTTTTCCTCGTTGCTCCTAGCC
>JAVLVB010000949.1:52292-62809 GCA_032876305.1 Orestias chungarensis
GCTGCTATGTCCGAAGTACCATACTGTAGATTCTGTGTCCATATTGTAGATTTTAAGTAGCTCAAATCCTATTATTACATTACTTAAAATTGCTATCAGGGTGTAAACTGGACCGGGGGATTAGAATTTCGTCCCACCCCATGTACCACATGTGATGTGATGACAATAAAGATTCCTTGATTCCTTGATTCCTTGATTCTTAGTTGATTAGCAACAATTTTTTCTATGATTTTAGATAAAAAAGGAAGATTAGATATGGGTCTGTAATTTATTAAGTCTTCTTGATCAAGAGAAGGTTTCTTAAGTAGGGGTTTTATTACAGCTACCTTAAGAGCCTTTGGTACATAACCATTCACTAATGACAAATTAATCATTTCCAAAATGGGGGTAATAATAATAGGAAATACTTCTTTAAACAATTTTGTCGGGATTGGATCCAACATACAAGTTGATCCAATTGAGTCCTTATACTGGTTAATTTATCCATTAGCTTTCCAATTTACTCAAGTCTTTTTGAGAAAAAGCAAACAACTTGCTGTTGTGTGTATTTATCGTGTGTATTTATTTGAAGCGTAAAATCAAATAAAACCTAAAAAGAAGTATTTTTAATCATGCCTACAGTGACTGGATAAACCCAACAGGTATGAATTGAATTTCTAACCTGAAAGGAAGACTCATACAAAAAAAAAACATTCACTAGACTCCAATGTTTCTATAAATGTATTACTAAAGATATATTACCTCCTGTTTTCAAGTCTGAAAAAATAAAGAGTTAAACAATAATTTCAAATTTAATAAAAAATACTTTATTATTTAATTTACATTCGGGATTAATCAAATATTTATGAATTGAATCTAAATTGAATGTTCAACTGTTAATTCATTTTTACAACTTTTTAAACTGTTAGGAAGAGGTAGAGAAGACAGCCTAAACCGGTTGGGGAGGAACGCAGACTCCTTTGCTCTACCTTCTTCATGTCTCACTCTATAGGGTTATTTAAGTTATTTCTATAGTTATGCTGCTAGAGGCTTAGACTGCTGGAGGACAATCTGACCACTTCTCTCTCTGCTACTTTCTTCCTTTGTCCAATCTGCTTTAGTTACCGTTATTTCAACCTTGTTAACCTTTTGTTTTCTCTTAGTGTTCTTCTCTCCATAGTAGCTACACCTGGTCTGATGTTCTGTTAGCTGAGACAGCTTTAGTATACTGTCCATCTATTTTAGTTTTCTCTCTTCAAACCCCCAGTCAGTCATGGCAGATGGCTGCTTGTACTGAGCCAGGATCTGCTGGAGGTTTCTTCCTGTTAAAGGGGAGTTTTTCCTCTCCACTGTCACTACATGCATGCTCAGTATAAGGGGTTAACGTAAAGTCAACGACAACACAAGTCATTGTTTTGGTCTCCTGATTTCAGAGGAGGTAATGCTGTAAGTCTATGACTCACATTCAAGATGGCGCCACAGACGGCGACACTGGTTAGGAGCTCCGCATGGAGAACCAACACACAGACTCTGTTTTTATCATCTTAGGGGATTTTAACAGAGCAAAACTTAACAACGAACTACCTAAATACAGACAGCATGTTACCTGCCCCACCAGGGAGAGCAACATTTTAGATCACTGTTACACTATATTTAAAGGTGCTTATTGCTCTGTCCCCGTGCAGCACTGGGACTATCTGACCACTGTTTAGTTCATCTTCTCCCGACCTACAGACAGAAGCTCAAGTGTGCCAAACCTGTGGTCAGCTCGGTGAAAAAATTGACTAATGAGGCTAAAGAAAGGCTTCAGGACTGAATGGTTTTAACAGCCTGATGTGTATTTGATGATGCCACAAGCAGCCTGGATGAATACACGGACACTGTGACATCTTACATCAGCTTTTGTGAAGACATCTGTGTTCCCACCAGGACTCGCATTAAATACAACATTGACAAGCCCTGGTTTAACGCCAAATTGAAACAGCTGCGCCGTTCTAAGGAGGTAACATATAGAAGAGGGAATTGGGCGCTGTACAACCAGGCAAGGAACACCCTAACTAAAGAGATCAAAGCTGCAAAGAAGAACTATTCCAACCAGCTAAGCAGCATGATGTCCAGAAATGAGCCATCAACCGCCTGGAGGTGTCTGCAGGACATCGCCAGTTACAAAAGGCCACCTACACAGACAATGGGAGATCGTCAACTGGCCGACGACATTAACAGTTTCTGCTGCAGGTTTGAACAGCCCAGCAACGAGCTCCCATCCAACACCACATAACACCCATCTGACTATCAGCCACCCATCCAGCCTGCCCTGAAGATCTGCGAGGAAGACGTGCTGAGACTTTAAAAAAAAACAAAAAGTCAAGAAGGCCCCAGGTCCTGATGGAATGTCTCCCTCCTGCTGGTCTGCACAGAGGACCTGTGCAGACCAGCTTGCACCTGTCTTTACTAAGATCTTCAACAGATCCCTAGAGCTGTGTGTTGTTCCGTCCTGTTTTAAAAGCTCCACAATAATACCCATTCCTAAAAAGACAACTAGCACAGGACTAAATGACTACAGACCTGTTGCCCTGACCTCTGTGGTCAAGAAGGCCTTTGAAAGACTGGTTCTCAACCACATTAAGGAAATCACGGACCCCCTGGAAGACCCCCTGCAATTTGCCTATCGGGCCAACAGGTCAGTGGACGATGCAGTGAACATGGGTCTCCACTTCATCCTTCAACACCTTGATCACCCAGGAACTTATGCAAGAATTCTGTTCCTGGATTTCAGCTCAGCCTTCAACACAATTATTCCAGGACAATTACACAGCAAACTGACTGAACTCAGCGTACCAGCCTCCACCTGCCAGTGGATAACTGACTTTCTTACTGGCAGAAAACAGCAGGTGAGGCTGGGTAAGTGGACTTCAGGGACCCGAACCATCAGGGTTGTGTACTCTCCCCACTGCTCTTTTCGCTGTACACAAATGACTGTACCTCCATGGACTCCTCTGTTAAAATCCTGAAGTTTGCAGATGACACAACAGTCATTGGTCTCATCAGTGACAGCAATGAGTCTGCTTAGAGACGGGTGGTTGAACAGGTTTTCCTCTGGAGCAGTCAGAACAATCTGGAGCTGAACACAGCAAAAACAGTGGAGATGACCGTAGACTTCCGGAGGAGCCCCCCAACCCTGCCATTACTCACCATCCTAGACAGGACTGTGATGGCTGTGGAGTCCTACAAGTTCCTGGGCACAACGATTTCCAAGGGCCTGAAGTGGGACAGCATCATCAACTCCATCATCAAGAGGGCTCAACAGAGGATGTACTTTCTGTACCAGTTGAGGAAGTTCAACGTACCCCAAGAGCTGATGGTGCAGTTCTACACAACCATCATAGAGTCCATCATCACCACATCCATCACAGTGTGGGGCAATGCTATCACAACAAATGACACCAAGAGACTGCAGCACATTATGAAGTCTGCAGAGAAGACTATCGGTGTAAAGCTGCCCGCTCTGCTGGACCTGCATGCTTCCAGAACCAGGAAGCGTGCAGAGAAAATCATCACAGACCCGTTTCACCCTGGCCATCACCTGTTTCGACGCTTCCATCAGGCCGATGCTTTAGCCACATGAAGACCCGTACGACCAGGCTACAGAGAAGCTTTTTTCCAACTTCCAGTATTCTCATTAACAATTGAACACTACTGAACTGTTAATACTTGGGACACTTGCATATCAAAAACTACCTATTTAATTTATGTAATGGCATACACAGGATTTTCACCTTTACTTCAATTTTTATTTTATATTTTATTTATATTTTTTCATAACTTCTATAGTTTTTATACAGCACAAAACTGCACCTTTTTTTAAACGTACAATAAAATGTTACAATGTTTTCTATGTTTACGGGTATGAATGTGTGTGTAAAGAGAGAATGAGCTGTGTGTATAAGATCGTCTTTACTGTATTTTTTGTGCACTGCAAGCATCTGTGTAACCAAAAACAAATTCCTTGTATTTGTGAGCATACTTGGCCAATAAAGCCTGATTCTGATTCTGACTCGATGCAATCTGCTGGGGATCCTTAGATTTGAAACTTTTTCAAACTGATTTGTAATCATGTATCTATGATTTTAATTGATTTTCTTGTAATGTGCCTAGAGACGACATCTGTTGTAAATTGGCCTATATAAATAAACTGATTCTTGATTCAAACTGCAGATAGGAGGTATTGGGCAAACGTGCAGATAATAGATGGAGAATATTTTTTTTTTCAGGGTGAAAGGCAATTTGATCTGTTCTTTTTCTGAAGGAACTCAAAATAGTTATTTTCTAAAAACCACTAAGACACTGACGTCAAACTGACAGCAATCAGGTGGAAATGAGGGTGAAGAGAAAATTATCCTGGTTACCATCTCTGTAAGACGCATGATGTTGGCTAACAGTTTACCAGCTACTCAGTAGAAACACAAATATGATTTATACTTCAGCTTCAGTTCCACAATGATGTGCAGCCAATACTCCCACTGACTCTGATTATCTTCCCAAAAGAAACCAATAAACCACTAAATCAGCTGCATAACTCAAACCTCTAACGTTTTAAATTAATTAATTGTGTCACAATGCCGCTGATAGCTGATAGTGCCCCACATTAGCAATTCTGATCCCAGGTGTCTTTCATTTACGGTCCAATTGTAGAAACAGTTTGCTCTCAGCATTGAGTTAACCCATTTTATAAAAAAACTTACCTTAAAGACCATCATCTACTGAATTAAATATATCAAGCTTAATTCCAGCTGAGATATTCAAAATGACAAAACACCTTTCTTATATGCTGCACTACGTCACTTTTCTGGTGCCAATCTGGAAAACTATCATGTGTAAACAGTGCAAACATGGCGATCAACGATCATCTTGTTAACAGTAAAACCAAATAGTCTCACAATCAGCCAGTTTACAATCAAAGCTTTAAAACCAGTAGTGGTATTTAGTAAGAGATACTAAACAGAAAAGCAACTATTTCTCATTCAATGTGGTATCACCTCATCTGCATTAAAGCGGCTTATGTTTATAAAAGCTACTCGTTAATTGATGAGCTTAAAGGAGGAGAAGTGAGAAACGTCTACAGGCTGCTGCACGACTGAGGCTGACAGAGTGATGAGGCCTTTAAGGTAAGGATTTCACAATAATCAATCACACAAACACTCGATGAAGTAAAGTACTGCTTGGTTTTTTACTAACATAAAAGATAACCAGCAGCAGTGGTGCAAATCTTTCACCGCCTTACAATCAAATGCAGATTCAAATCGGTTCGATTCATTATAACTGCTTAAATCTTATGATGGTCTTATTAAAACAAATCCTGAAAAAATGCACAACTTCTTCACATTAAGTTAAATATGGCTTCAGATTAACAGATTTTAACCCTGCAATAGATTTCAACTCTGCAGTAAATCTTTTTTTGAATTTGGACAGATGGAGCAGGCTGAACATGGGATCATTTCTCATGTCTTCATACTTTTGTATTTATCACTTTTCAATCTTTTGTTTGCATTAATTTTGGGACATTTGAAACTTAAATTGTGAGTAAATGAAAATCACGATTCTTATGTGAATATTTTTTTTGTCGCACCCTTAACCAGCGGAGACGATGATCCATGTGAGCGATCAGATCAAACATTATGGTTCCTCAGTTGTGACCTAAAATGTCCAGCATTCATCTGTGAGCTCTAAGTCACTTTTAGTGCTTTAGATAAAATCACATCAGACACGAAATCAGGATGAAGCGCTCTTTCAATACTAATTATTATCTTCAAGATTGTTGAAAACCAACTCTATCCTTACACTGTAAAAAAAGGCCAAAATAAAGTTGCAATGTCAGAGAGGAAAAAAGGTACAAGAGCTGTAGGTTGAACGGACATCCATAGCCAATAAATCTTATGCCTGTGTTCTGATGTGTGGCAGTTGGTGCAAAAAGAGTGCAAATTTCCAGAGCAGAAGAATGGCATGTCAGCTAGAGGGCTTTAATTTTATTTAATGATGAAGCGGGAGATAACATACCGGACTCTACATTTAGTTCTGAACATTGTTTGGAATCTGCAAACGTCAACCAGCATGTTTTTCAAAGATGGTTCCATAGGTTTTTACGAATTCCTTTAATTATTTTTTCAAACGGATTGTTTTTAATTTTTTGTCATTTTTAGAGAGCGGGTTGCGTATCAACACGCTTCAAATTTGCAGAATAGTGTTCTAAAGTTAGACATTTTTTTTATGAAATAAGAGATTTCTGAATATAATCGGTGGCAGTTGATACAAAACTGCTTCTTCAATTTAAAGCACAGCAACATGGCATGCTTTGGAGTATAGTTAACTTGGAGTCTGAGTTGTTCTGATGTTTGTTCAGGAGCTTCAGATATCAGCTCACTGCTGCAAATAACACCAACAACACATCGCTGCATGTCTGAGGCTGCTGTGACCTATGATCTTCAACAAGCAACGCCTACAGAGCTGAAACAGAGGCTGAACTGAAGGCTAAAATAACATGCTTAAGGATTACTGTAGACACACACAAACAGGGAGTCCCAGACATTTAGAAACGCTCACAAGCAAGTTCAAGCAGATATCTACTCTGACTGCAGTGGTTCAGATTAATTATTATGATTGATATGTTTCATGGTTTTTGTTGTAGACCAAGACAAAGGCAGAGATGTGTTTATGGATGAGGATGGTATCTTTATTTTTGTCAGAAATGTGAAGCCTGAAGGAATAGGATGAGAACAACAAAGAGCGAGGAGAATGCCACAAGGGAAAGGGTTGTAATGCAGAAGATCCTACTGTGAGGGGCTGAATGAACCGTGTTTATATACAAGGAAGGGTGAGTGGTGGAACAGAGAGGAGAACCTGATTGCTAAAAAAGATGCAGCTGTGTGTGGTAATGGGAAGCATGCTTTGGTGGAAGAGAGAATAATGTGACAGCAGGGGAAAAGTCCCACAAGGGTGGATACCAGACGCTGAAAAACACAGTTCTTAGTACCGTCCATACTGTGGGTGGTCCGCTGTTAGGTCGGCGGTAACCACAAACGTCCAGGAGGAGGACTACAAAAAGCAGGGTGCTCATGAGACTGTTCCAGAGGACTATAGGAACTCTAGAAGCAAGAGACGGTCTAGGAACCGTCAAGGCCGAGGAAGCAGTCTAAGGAGCCATGGAGGCTGCGGATGGAGGCTCAGGAACCATGAATTGCGCCAGTGAGGTGACTGAAGTCAGGCGACTGGAATGAAGACAGCTTTATGTGTTGAATGATTTGCAACAGAAAGTTTAAAATTAACAAGAGCTGTTTTGTTTCTCAGCTAAAGTACAGAATAGGCTACTGTAGAGCTGCCTCATCCTCCAGCTGCTGCCACACACTACTGATCGGCTGGCTGAATAAAACCTTAAACACTTTTCCATTGGTTTTGAAAGAAAAATTCAGCTCTATAGATAAGGCCTTCAAGTCAGGCAACAAGACAGGTCTGAGAACAGCTAGAGTCAAGCTTTCCCGGAGCATCAAGGAAGTGAAGCGTACCTATCAGTGTTGTAGTCAAGACCACCTAAACCAAGACCGAGACAAGACCAAGACCACAGTGTATCAAGACCAAGACAAGACCAAGACTTTGAGGGGTCGAGGCCGAGACAAGACAAAGACCAAGGCAGGACGAGACCGAGTCAAGACCAGACCAGTATCCCACACTGCATGACGCACTTCTGATAAAATGTGGGACATGCAGACCATAGGCACCCTTCAACCCCTTCTCTTTTGTTAACCTATATCATATGTATCTATGTATAATGAAATGTCTTGATAAAATATTCAGAAGGCACTGCTGGGATAAATTTCATGTGTGGGAATTTTTGTTTGTTTTATATAAGCAAACAAATACAAACACTAAGGAGGTGAAAACTTAACCTTCTTTATTTAACACTGTACTGAATTATTTACCATCATGTGCAAGCAGTTTCAAAAGTGATGACATGATATGCCAAACTAGAACTACAGTGCTGAAACATTTAAGTCCATTCACACCACAAACATATAAACACAACGTGGACATTGTGAAAGACCACAAACACATGGACTTCAAAGTAGAGTTTGATTGCATTTTAGAAATATCAGAGACTGCAACATCCTTATGCTTCCTCTCCAAATGTCGGTAAAAGTTGGACGTGGTCCCAGCCGTTTCCGTTAGTGTTGCTTTGCAAAACCTACATATTGCGCTGTGTTTTCTTTTGGCTGGGGTTTTGCACAAAAACTCCTTGTGGTTCAAGTAACCAAATTTTATGACAGACGAGTTGGTTGGGGGCATTTAAAAGGGGTGAGTGTGAAGGGGGGCGTGTGACAGCCGTTAACGGTGACAACAATTTCAAATGATAAATGAGTCAAGACTTAAGTTATTAGTTGTGCTGAATACATTTCACGCAAAATCATAGCAATGATTTTAACAAGTAAATCTAAAAATGCACAGGTAGTTGTGGTTTTTAAATCCCGAGTCCGCTTTGTCCGAGACCGAGACAAGACTGAGTAAAAACGTAGTCGATTCCGGGAAAAGACCAAGACCATCAAAAAGTGGTCTCCAGACCGGTCTCGAGTACTACAACACTGGTACCTATGCTAAGAAAATCCATGACCACCAACAAAACACTGCTCCAATACCACCATACTGAGCACCGGTGCACCTCTGGACTGTCTGCTCAATTCATTGCTGTTCACTCGGCTGACTCATAATTGTTCATAAAAGTGACTCATAAAAGTTCAGCTCAAACCACATCATCAAGTTAGCTGATGACACAACTATGGTTTGCCTCATCAGCAAGAACAACAACCTATTTCTAAACGTGGATAAAACCATGTGAATAAAAATAGATGGTTGTTGACTTCAGGAGGGCACCAGGTATCAAACCCCTGCTCGACATCAACAGCTCAGCAATGGATATTGTGATGAACACCAACTTCCTCTGTGTTCACATTGCAGAGAACCTCACCTGGTCCCTCATCAACAAGCACCATCACCAAAAAAAGCCACCTGCATTGTAGACAACGCCACCCAACCCTCACGCATTCTCTTCGCTCTGATGCTGTCAGGCAGAAGATACCCGAGCATCCAAGCTTCCACCACCAGACTCTGCAACAGCTTTGTCCACTAGGCAGTCTGAGTCCATTGCATTGTGTGGCTGTACTCAGATGGAAGGAAAATAAAAGCCTCTTGACACTTGATTTGACTTGATAATAAAGAAACTAAAATATTATTGTTTCCCACGAAGTGATCGCTAATATCAGCTTGTTGGATCATCATTAGATCATTGGGCATGCTGTGGTGGCCAAGGGGATAGCACGACCGACATGCGGGTTTGATTCCCGGACCAGACGACATTTTCCGCATGTCTTCCCCCCTTTCCTGTCAGCCTACTATCAAATAAGGGACACTACAGCCCAGAAAAGACCCACTGGAGGGGAAAATAAAATAAATAAATTGGATCATATTTTTCACCATAAACACATGAAAATTACCATTTTAAATGAGTGAATATCCAATATTTTTGCTTTGCAGTAGTTTGGGGTGTTATAACATCTTGTGATATTAAAACATTACTTTAAGGTGAATGGCCTCTTGTGAACTGTAGCTATCAGCGGTTAGCACGATTTCACCTGAAGAAGACGCATAAGAAAAGTAAAAACTTCCTTTTAAAATGAATAAAAAAGCAGATTGAAAGCTTTATTAAAGCATAAATTTAATCTTTAAAGATTTACTTAAAAAAAGAAATCTTGTTCATGTTGTGTCTTATGTTAGCATTGTGAACAGTTATTACTTGTGTGTTAATTAAAAGCAATTTTTGTTAATATTTTGTTTAAATACTGTAAAACAAATAATGTTTTACTCTCAGCATATTGTAACCTTCAACATCAGGTAGGAAGTACTAAAAGAATAGCATTATGAGTTTGATTCAAAATCAACCGACTGCAGAGACAGTAGAAAAAGTAAAAGAAAATGTTTCTGTAGAGCAAGGAATTTGTAAAAGCAGAGGGAAGTTTTAATGGAAGCTGTTCTGTTTATTTCTAACTGATTACTAAAAATGGGTCAGTACCAAACTGAAAAGCTAAGTGGTGCTGTTTAGGTTCACTGTAGGAGTTATATCAGATAATAAAACAGATGTATATTGTAAGGTGCTGGAGTATTTTCCCATAACAGAAACCAAATTTATAAAGTGCTAAACAAATATTTCATCGTAGTCTTGTCCAGAACATAGACAGTGTCCCCTGCTGGACTCTAACAGACAAGGTTGACATTAAACAGTTAATTACTGAAAAAAAACCAAAAATATTTATTTAATAGGTTGATGTTTTTTTGGGGAATGAAGAAGTTAGCGCTGCAGACCATCAGGTTGAAGTTTTCTGGTGTGAGGTTGAGTCACACTCTTGTAAGCAGACCGAGAGTAATCTACAGGAATAATGAAGTTGGAGCCTTGAGCACAGTTAATGCTGTGTGTGTAAAGTGATCTTTCCCCTTTGAAA
>JAVLVB010000949.1:110896-124151 GCA_032876305.1 Orestias chungarensis
CTTGATGACGCCTCCCTCAGGAGATTGTTATATGAGGTCATGGCTATTGTCAACAGCCGCCCATTAACAGTGCATGGAATCAATTATCCTCAATCATTGAAGCCCATAACACCGAACCATCTCATTATGATGAAATCTAAGGTTGCTCTCCCTCCCCCTGGAGTGTTTGTCAAAGAGGACCTATATGCCACCAAGAGATGGAGGAGAGTGCAATATATCATTGAACAATTCTGGAGTCGCTGCAAAAGGGAATATTTGTTGAACATTTCCATGAGACAGAAATGGCCCTAATCTCAGTTATTATTCTCAGTTATTGAGAGGGCAATCCAGAAATTGGTTCTTCTTTTGGAAAATTGATGAGAACAGATGAACAACTTTTGTACAGTTAATTTGCTCCATTATAGTTTATGCAAACATATTCCGTTAGTAGTGTTAAGAAATCCGGTTCAATCCTCCTCTGCACAGCACCATCACTAAGCAGAGGAGCTCATTCAGCGGCAGTACAGTTAAGGGAGGACTCTATGACACTCTTTCATTCCAGTCAATCATTTTTACATACTTTGCACTGTAAATTATTTTTTGTCAGTATGATCGATATCAGTCACCTTCTCAATATGCACAGCAAATGGTTTACCACTACTTCCGTTACACAGACTCTAAAGGTCTCTATTTTTATACATTGCACAGATATTTTTAACTTTACACAGTCACTTAAGGACTTAATTTCTGTATTTTTATATTTTTACCCTTTATGTTTTAGATTTGTATTTATTGTCTTATCTTCTTTTGTGATGTCTTTGTGCTTGTATGTCGGCTGCTGGATGCCTTGAATTTCCCTCTGGGATCAATAAAGTATCTATCTATCAATTAATTTACCCTTTATATATTACTTTGTTCATTCATTCTGTCAGGATTTGGTGGGAGTGTAAATAGCTACTAAATGGTAAAATTCTCCTTCTTGTTCAGTGGTCCAACAGTGACACCTAGTGGTTGATTTATGCTTTTATTTTGTAGAATGGTAGATTTCTTCTTCGTATATTTTGTGATACGCACTTCCTGTTTTTACTAAGCACGATGATAGAGTGTTAGATCCTGAAAGAAACCTAAAAAAAATCTTTAAAATAGCGCCCTTGGAAAGTAGAATGAGAGTTTCTCTCCAAATACAAGCACACACAGATCAGTCTATAAAACAATCAAGTCAAAATGATCTACCTACTCACTACAAAAATGCAAAACATATAACAATTTTCAAATTTATTAAAGATTCTTTGTATTCAGCTGCCCCAGTCAGGGCGGGGACCCGCCAAATCATTAAGAAGGTGGGGCTTCGGAGCCAGACTGAAGGCTTTCATTGGATTTCATATAAACTATCCTAATTACCTTAAAATCGTTTGTCAATCTTTTAACTGTTAATATATTCTCAAAAAATATTTAAAAAAAATACATAATTCATCTACTATGTCCAATTTACACATTAATTTACCAATGAGTTCCTTATAAAACCAAAACAGAAAGTAGCAAAACTAAACTGGTTCAAACCTGCTGCAGCTGGATCCAGATGCTGGCAGCTGGATCCAGATGCTGGCAGCTGGATCCAGATGCTGGCAGCTGGATCCAGATGCTGGCAGCTGGATCCAGATGCTGGCAGCTGGATCCAGATGCTGGCAGCTGGCCTGAACCGGTAGGAACTGGTTCAGTTGGAACAGACTGGGAATGCACCTGGAGATACAGTTGATATTTCAGTGAAATTACAGTTCACATCTGTTATTTGGACATTTTTAAGTAACATGTAACAAGTTCTTCACCTGCATGTAATGGACACCTGAGTGAAGAGGGGAGAGGAACAGAGCTGTCCACTGACCACTACCTGGTGTTGAGTTTGCTCCATAGGTGGTTGAGGATGCCTGTCTTACCTGGCAGACCAAACGAATCTTAAGGGTCTGCTCGGAATGCCTGGCAGAGTCTATGATGAGGCGGAGCTTTAACTACCCTCTACAAGAGAATTTCAAGCATGTTCAGGTGGAGGTGGGGGACATAGTTGATTCAAAGTAGGCTGGGTTCCATGCCTCCATTGCTGAGGCAGCTTACTGGAGCTGTAGTCGCAAGGTTGTTGGTGCATGTCGTGGCGTTAACCATTGGTGGACACCAGCAATGAGGGATGCTGTAAGAGTGAAAAAGGAGTCCTATTGGGTATTTTTGACCTATGGAACTCCAGGTGGGGGTTGGATGAAATTCACCTAGAGTTTCTTAAAGCTCTAGATGTTGTAGGATGAGTTGAAAGAGTATATTGAACAACTAACTGCTATCCAAAGAGCAATCTATTTGCAAGAAACATCTAGAAGTCCAGAGTCGGCAGTGTTGGAGCCACCAGTGAAGCCAGGCAATTTGGTGTACATCAAGGTGTACAGACGCAGATGGCATGAGGCACGATGGGAAGGATCTTATGAAGTCAAAAGAGCAACCCCAACGGCTGTTCAAGTAGAAGGAAGTGTCACTTGGCATCATTTGACTCATTGCACTAAAGTTCAAAATAAAGACAGAGTTAAACTTGAGTTTGACAAGGATGATAAACGGAAGCCTCTCAGCGATGAGACTGATACTGATAACTGTCCAACTGTGGATGCTGACAGAAGTGGTGTGTCATCTAACAGCAGCGACAGCAGGGATGAACTTGTACAACCTGCATCCCACACCGCGGGACAAACCAACCACGATGAACCAAAGTGACAGAACATGGAATCAAAGATAGCCTCAAGGGGGGACAAACGGTGACTTAGTGATGACTGCTCACAAGAAAAGATGCATCTCCAATGAAAAAGATAAGTACCACACAACTTATAGAATTCCAGACAAGTACAAACCAGTGTTCTTTCCAGAAAGTATCAACTCAGATGTTTCCAAAAACTTGATTCGTAAAACTAGACATGTGCCATGGAAATGGACAGCAAGTTTAACAGACACTGAATTTCAAACATATTTAGACACAGAGTATGAAGCCCATGTGAGCTATGCTAATCGAAAACTGTGTGGCAGGGCTATTAAAAAACAGAGGAAAAACTATATCACAGATCAATGTTTAATCATTATGTACATTAGAGATGATGAATTTGACATAGAAGTGAAAAAAGGAAGACAGTGGAGTGATGACAATGATTTTAAACATTACATGATAATGACAAACCTTGACATAGAAAATTAGGTAACAAGTAAGATTATTTAGAACAAGTAAAAGACACAAGGAAAATGGGTACTGTTGAAATAATGAATGACAGATTTAAAATAAATATTTCAACTGATGATATTGGTGACAGCATGCTAGGAAGGTAAATAATTATCTCGAGAATAGTATTTAAAAACGATCATCGCGAGATGTGCAGATGGTTCATAGATTGCGAAAATAAAGTATTAACAAAGGATCAAGCAGACACAAGACATAACTTAAGAATCACAAAAACAACTTGTGGTTGGACAACTGAGGTAGATGTTTTAGCTTTTCGAGTGGATAAATCATATGAGATAAAAATTGGAACAGCAGCCAAGGTGTGATGGAAGAAACTATGGTAATTTGGAGTTTACCAAAAGTAGACACAGAAGTGAGAAACTGTTTGACACTCAATAGCTACACCAACAAACCCATTACAACTACATCAATTACAACTGTTAAGCCAATCACCACAGTGAAAACAATAAAAATTGTTACCAGTGAAATTCATACAACAAAAAACCTAATGAAGAGATTAAAGATGATGAAGGAATTCGACCAATAAATATTGCACTCAAAGTTGTTATACCTGCTTCTCTTATAGTAACGGCAGAAAAAGTTACGCTTATTTTAACAACGAAAGTCTTGCCCACACAGGCATCTTCAAAAACCCACCCCAATTGGAAAATTAGTCACTAAATCAACCGCTTCCATTGAAATAATGACACCCAAAAAAAATCTTACAGCACCAGAAGATTCAGATAAAAACATGATTACAAAAAATGAGCAAATTGTGACTACAACACTAAAACACACTACCGCATCAACGAAAGTTAATAAAGTAATTGAAACACATGAAATGTTTGATAGCAGTGAAGATTTGGAATTTATTCAAACAACACCTGCACAAAACAGAGTGGTTAATATGTCAATTTCCAATAAATATGGATGTTTTGAAAAAGAATCTTGTCATGACTACCATGGAGGTCTAGATAAATTCTACAGTTGAAAGACAAAGTAACTCCGAGAGTCACGCATAAACTTAAAGATATTAAATGGACCTCCTTAGGACCAAGAGGAGATCCACTTTGGCAAAGAGCAATTCAGAATACCTGGTATACTTGGTCCTGGTATACTGCAAAAGAATTAACACAAGATGACTGCATAATTTGTACTTTTGCTCCTGGAGCAACACCAATTGTTATTCCAGAAAAATACACATCTAGAGAGTGTGCACTTAGACAACAACAAAAGTTCAAGGACGGTAAATTTATTCCAGAGGTGGATGTAGTTTCATTCTTTAAACTACCAATGTGCGGCATGAATTGCAGATTATTGTACAGTTCACGTAATTCACACCATTATTTGGATAAATGGGCAGGTTACAAGTTTGAATCTGTTTGCGCAGAATTTAATATTACCACTACACAATCGGGTCCTCCATTGAATTATGAGGTAGATTATGATGCAGAATATAAATGTTTTGCAAATGGAGGATTTGAAAATAATGGAGGAATACACGTAGGAAATACAACAGTTCAATGTAATGTTACTTGGGTTTTATTTTGGTTTAAACATGCTAAAATAACACCAGTTTTTGTTGCAACACCTGAAAGGTATCAAAATCCAGAATATAAAAGGCAAAGCTGTGAAACCTTGACAAGGACTATCCTGACACTATTTTTTCTAGGTGATCAGACATATCCGGTTGCAGACAGCTACTGGATGTGTGGTGAAGACATTTTAATCAACACATTGCCCCTGAAATTGGTAGGCCTTTGCGCCCTTGTTCGAATGAAAGTACCAGTAGCCCTAGTGTATGAAGGAGTTAAAGACATAGTAGGAAGGCACAACAATAAAACAAGGCTTCGTAGAAAGGACTATGTTTGAATCTTATAGGTCAACCAAGAGAAATTCCAGATGAATTCAAGGCTCGGAATCTATCTTAAATTGGATCACAATTAACAAAAATGTTGAATGGATTAACTATGTTTATTACAACCAACAGAGAATGATCAACCTTACCGTTGAAGAATTTATGGTCCTAGGAGAACAACTTCATGAAACAAGTGGAATGACAAAACAAAACAGACAAGCATTAGATTGGATCTTGGCCAATATGGGAGGAGCTTGTCATATGTTTGCAAATGAATGGTGTACATATTAGGTAGGAGAGGAAATACTATTTATGGAGTTTTTTTTTCAAAAGGATTCTGGCGCCTCGTCGGGTCTGGTTGATGTGACATCCCAGCGTGCAAAGCACAAAGTTGGACCAAAATATAGATTGTAAAGTAAGCCGTTTTGACAGATAACAACAATAATTGTGAAATACTGGCTTATTCGGCAGTTCTGAAATGGAGCAGATGTTTGGATTAAGAGGTCACGGTTATTTCCGAGACAGTCCAACACACACTCAGTCCAAGAAGCTGCCAGGATCCTTACGCAAATCAAGGGCAGTAATGCTATTGGTCGAAACTTCCCAATACACACACGAGTGAAGATGAGATGTATAAAGACAGTCTGAAGTAAGAACCGAGTCACATTTTTGGAGATTTTGGAAGACTATGATTTTGTAAGAAGTATCTGTGGAAGTGTAATAACATCTCCCAACCCGTCGTGGCTGGCAGTAAAGGAATCCCGTCTTAGAGTGTTATTTTTTTACCTATACATTTAAAGAGTTTAGCACCTTCCAATTCTACCATAACTCTCTGTATCAATTCAAATCAGGTGATCAGCTGACCTTTGCAGAGTCATGTTTCCTCTGTCACTCGATTGTGTCACTACTCTCTTTTTAATATCAGGAAGATTAGGCCATATCTAACTCAACATGCGACAAAGCTCCTAGTAGACACAGTAAAGAAGCTTCAAACAGCCATTCTGGTCTACAACTAAAACAAGAGACTTTGTTCAATCTTTGGCTGCACAAACGAAAACACTTGAACATTAAATTGACCAGACTTTACATTGTTTAAATATTTGCTCATTTCCACTGGTGGATAGATTTACCTTGGCAGGTGAATGCGACCTGTGCTCCCTCTGGGGCTTCCTGGTCCTAAGGAACAGCTTCAAACTGCAGACCAGAACCTGATGTGGATCTCCTCAGGGCTCTGAAAGCAGGCATTGGTTGCTTTGATAGCATGAAATGTTTTTTGGGAAATATATGAAAAATAATAGAGCTGGAATACATTAAGAAGCCCGTAACAGGTATGGTATGGAACTTTTAGAAAGTCTGCATCTTCTCATTTTTTATTTAGTCACCTATAATAAGTTTACTTGTATAAATGTCTACTGTATAAATGTCCTGTATAAATGTTTAGAGTAATATGAGCAACATAAATCACCTCAAGTTTTCACATTGTTTTAAGGCATTGGAAGCATTTCAAATGCATTTTTAATGTGTGCATTTAAATATTAAATCCTAAACTAATCCTAAAGCCTTTCTGGAGCCTATTTAACACAGATTATTATAATTATTCAGATATTACCTAACAAAGTTAAAACACAGCCAACCAGTATCTTATATTTTATCTTTATAATAATTACATAAGTTACATATAAACTATCCTAATTACCTTAAAATCCTTTGTCAGTCTTTAACTGTTAATATATTCTCAAAAATTATTTAAAAAAATACATAATTCATCTACTATGTCTAATTTACACATTCATTTACCAATGAGTTCCTTATAAAACCAAAACAGAAAGTAGCAAAACTAAACTGGTTAAAACCTGCTGCAGCTGGATCCAGATGCTGGCAGCTGGCCTGAACCGGTAGGAACTTGTTCAGTTGGAACAGACTGGGACTTCACCTGGAGATACAGTTGATATTTCAGTTAAATTACAGTTCACATCTGTTATTTGGACATTTTTAAGTAACATGTAACAAGTTCTTCACCTGCATGTCATGGACACCTGAGTGAAGAGGGGAGGGGAACAGAGCTGTCCATTGACCACTAACTGGTGGTGAGTTTGCTCCATTGGTGGGTGAGGATGCCTGTCTTACCTGGCAGACCAAACAAATCTTAAGGGTTGCTCGGAAAGCCTGGCAGAGTGTATAATGAGGCGAAGCTTTAACTACCCCCTCCGAGAGAATTTCAAGCATGTTCAGGTGGAGGTGGGGGACATAGTTGATTCAGAGTAGGCTGGGTTCCATGCCTCCATTGCTTAGGCAGCTTACCGGAGCTGTAGTCGCAAGGTTGTTGGTGCATGTCGTGGCTTTAACCGTTGGTGGACACCAGCAATGAGGGATGCTGTAAGAGTGAAAAAAAAGTCCTACCAGGTATTTTTGGCCTATGGAACTCCAGGTGGGGGGTGGAGGAAATTCACCTAGAGTTTCTTAAAGCTCTAGATGTTGTAGGATTGTGTTGGCTGATGCGACTCTGCAACATCACGTGGACATTGGGGACTAGCAGACCGGGGTGGTCCCCCTATTCAAAAACACGCTTTACAGTGATGATAGAGATGAAACCAAGAACAGTGCAGGTATATTCCTTCAAGTCAATCTCAACCTCATATTTGACCCCTCCTCTAAAGACCTGCCAGTCTGTGCATTGAAAAAAGTCCTGCAGAAAAGAGGTTACATTCCTGGGTAACAAAGTCCCTGTTTTCTTTGTTGGCCTGATCCGTTTTATAAGGGGATGGTATGCTGCCGCCTGCACGATGGAGATGTTTATGTATATGTTTATGCATTTAGCAGACACTTTTATCCAAAGCAACTTACACAGTAGACACAATGTTACTGTTCTAGAATTGCACTGCTCAAGGTGGCAGCACGTTGGAGTAGCTCCTCAACTTTCATTGCGATCATTCAGTTTATAAGCTGCTCTTCTAGAG
This sequence comes from Orestias chungarensis, assembly GCA_032876305.1. Classification (NCBI taxonomy): domain Eukaryota; kingdom Metazoa; phylum Chordata; class Actinopteri; order Cyprinodontiformes; family Cyprinodontidae; genus Orestias; species Orestias chungarensis. Next base: position 118,932 of record JAVLVB010000949.1, read on the forward strand.
AAAACAAGACATTGGATTTGTTTTTCCACAAATGTCAAGAATTCATACCATTCTGAACCAAGACCCACTCTGGGGAAATCAGATCACAACCTTGTTTTTCTCTGCCCAGAACTACAGTTTTTGTTTGACTGACAGACTGTGTAAGATACGTGGTCATCAGGTGGAAATGACAGATAGAGCTGGGTGTCTTCAGCATAACAGTGGTATGCGAAACCATGTGATTGAATGATCTGGCCCAGAGTGGAGGTTTATATTGGATACAGAAGAGGTCCCAGTACGGAACCTTGAGGAGCCCCTGTGGCGAGGTAGTGCACCGCAGAAGTGTGACCAAACCATAATACTATGAATGATTGACCAGTGAGGTACAATTCAAACCATGAGTGCGCAGTTGCTCTTGCCTCTTTTAAGGCTTCTGTTTTAGACAACAGAGCTGTTTCAGTGGAGTGGCCACTTTTATACCCAGATTGGTTTGCATCAAGTAGATGGTTTTGTGAAAGATATTCTGTGATCTGCTTAAAGACTGCACTTTCAATGGTCTGGATAGAACCAGACCATTGTTCTTCTCCCCATAGTAACCACACCTGGGCTGGCGTTCTGTTGGCTGAGACAGCTTCTAGGTTGAGAACATGGGCTGAGATGCTTCCAGTGACGTCCTACAACTGCTGCTATAAACTCTATTATTTCAGTATCCTGTGCTCGTAATTTAGCCTTCTGTCTCTTCAAACCCCCAGTCGGTCGTGGCAGATGGCTGCTTGTACTGAGCCTGGTTCTGCTGGAGGTTTCTTCCTGTTAAAGAGGAGTTTTTCCTCTCCACTGTCGCTACATGCATGCTCAGTATGAGGGATTGCTGTAAAGTCAATGACAACACAAGCCATTGTTTTGGTCTGCTGATTCCAGAGGAGAGAATGCTGTAAGTCAATGACTCGATGCAATCTGCTGGGGTTCCTTAGATTGGAAACTTTTTAAATTGATTTGTTTATGATGTATCTTTGATTTTAATTGATTTTCTGTGAAGTGCCTTGAGATGACATCTGTTGTAAATAAATAAACTGATTCTTGATGCTTGTATGTGTGCTCTGAAAAGTTTCAGATGTGGGCAGTTCAGTAAACTGTTTGCTTATAGATGCCACTTTGTCAGTAAAAAATGAGGCGAAATGGTCTGCTGTAGCATGTGTTGGAGGAGGCGGGTTGAGTAGAGTTTTGAAGATGGAGAAGTGTCAGATCTATTGTGAATCTTGTCAGTATAAAAAGCCTTTTTTGCATCACTGACGCTTAAAGGTAACGCTGACAGTAGTGCTTGAAATTTTGCTAGATTAGCTGGCTTTTTTTTATTTTCGCCATTTCCTTTCTGCAGCCCTGAGGTTGGTGCACAGTGATCTGAGTATATCATTAAGCTATGGGTGGTACTGAGAGGTTTGGACAGGTTTCGTGGATAGAGGATGCAGACTATCCACGCAGCAGCTCAGTGTGAAGCAAAGGGCCTCAATGACCTCAAGTGAGGAAAATGTGCTTGGAAGTGAGGACGCAACATGGGAGAAGAAGCAAGTAGGTGAAAGTTTGCGGAGATTCCTGCAGAAGGTGGCAGCTTTTGGGAAATGTGCAATGAGTTGAATGAAATGGTGATCAGAAAAGTGCAGAGGTGTGACAGAAAGGGGCTTTGTAGCACATTTTGTTGTGAAAATGAGATGAAACGCTTGTGATGTGATGTGGTTGGAAAGGCCAAGATGGGGACAAGGAAGTGCTCTGTATGCACTGCGAACGTTAGTGTACACACAGTCCAGATTGTTGTCTTCCCGCGTGAAATGCTGTTTTACATGATTAAAGTCCCCCGCAATCACATAAAATACCTCTGGGTGCTTAATCCACCATGAGCTAATAGGGTTGTAAAGCTCTGTTAATGCATCGTTAGCATAAGAACCCGGTGGAAAACAAACAATGATGACAAACACCACAGTAAACTACCTTGGCAAATAGTACCGGCGACATTTCACAGTTATAAGTTCTAACAATAAAACAAGGCTTATTTCCAGGAGCTTGAGAAGCCGCTGCACCCCTGTGTGCCGCCATAGCATTAGGGTAAATTAATAGATATTGGGGTACGAATGTGGGAAAAATTGAGCTGGAGATCAATAGACGGACTAGTGCGGCATCTGCAGTGATGTGGGCACTGTACCTATGTCTCTTGGCTGGCAAACAGGTCAAGCGTTTCTTGTCCTGTTTTTCCTGATACGGTTTTCTGATTTGCCTGTCTTGCCTTGCCCTCTGGATACATCTGATTATCTGGACATTGACCTGGACATTGACCTCGCTTCTGTTATTGGACTTCTGATGACGCCTGACCTCTGTATTTGTTAGTTAACTCTGCTTTCATGGTATTGACCCTGTTTTTGACCACAATTTCTGTCTAATCCTTGTATTTTTGGATTTCTCTTCAATAAATCCTTATGTAAGTTCTGAGCTGTGTATGTTGAAATTTCCCCATTTGCCTCCTGACTTCATGCTGCTTCCCTGCTGTCGTCCTGACTACTAGTTTCTGATCCATATTAGGACACTCAAGCTGCAGCCTCTTAGCAGGAAGTCCGAGCTCCAGATTCTGCCAAAGCGGAGGCCCCCTGACTCCAAGCCTCTGCCACAGCGTGAGCGGCCTGACTCCAAGCTTTTGCCACGGCTTTGTCCTCCAGAGACTTTGTTGTGGCGCCGTTGGTGTCAAGGGAGGCTACATCAAAGACCCCCTGGGACCCAGATTCTTAAACATTTGAAACCTCAATACCATCAGAAGGCTTATTACATCTTCCCTGGGCGCCAGACTCCAAGCTTTCGTCTCGCTGGCCGCCGGACTTGAAATCACCTCTTAGGAGTCCTTAATGGTTCCTTTCACAGTTCCTGCCAAGCCTCTGCCAGAGACCACCACAGTTCCTCTCACGGCGGCATCAGAGACCATCGCGGTTCCTGCCACGCCACTTACATCAGTTCCTCGGATGCAGACGGCCTAGGATTCTACCTCATCATCACAAGATACTTCGGGACATGGTTCTATACGTTGGTCTTGATATGTTTATATTTTCTGTGACTACAGTTTTTGTTTTACTAGCTTTGGTTCTGTTTAGTTTAGATTCTTGTTTTCCCATCCTTCTACCCATTCAACCAGTTGCATCCGATTGTTGTTTCAGGTTTTCCTCGAATTTTCCGGCCTTGCGTTGCCTTGTGGACACTGACTTATTGGACTTCTGATCAGGCCTGACCCCCTTGATTTGTTAAGTCTTTCACAGTATCGACCCCATTTTTGATCACTGACCACGACTTCTGTCTAGCCTTTGTATTTTTGGATTTTTCTTCCATAAATCCTTATCTAAGTTCTATGCTCTGTCAGTTTTAGTTGTGGGCCCTTCTGCCACGTCATGAAACCAAATAAGTATACTTTTAACCTTGGTTTTACTCATTATTACATTGAAATCCACACTAACTATTTACAATATAACTCATCATCACTCTAGACATGTCATCTAAATCATGGTTTTTAAATATATTGCCAAGCTTTAACAAATTAGTTTTTCTCTTCAGGTAATGTATTCTTAACTGCTAATATTTTTTGACATTAAGTTTAAAATGTAAATGTTTAATTAAATGATGTATGACTTGTTGGATTTTATATCATTTACATTTCTGTTTACAAGAGTGTTCTTTGCTTATATCAGTTTTTAGCACAAAAAATACTGAGACAATATCCTATGGAGGGATTCTTGCAAGATTGCAGTCAGCATTAAGTCAACAGACACTTTATTTAGATTATTTGAAGTCTTTGACTCAATCATGTTTGCCTCTTCTTCTGAGCAAATTGGTGGTGTGTCTGATTTCCCTTTATTTGCTGGTTGTGATTTTCTATTTTTCATCAAACTAGTGTTTGCAAGACATGGTTTGATTGGATGAAAAAGGTCAGTCTGTGATTGGCTGATGGCTCATTCACATACTACTTAGGGTTGCACGTACAGATGCAAGGCCGAGCATGAGCAGTTTGTCAGAGTTGAGCATATCTGAGTACATAGGAATGTAAGATTCATACGTATACTTAAAATTATTGTTCCTGAGATCTGAGTTCTAAATCAGAGCCACTGCGCTCAACCTGGTGGAATAAAAATCATGCCATTTGATATCATCCAGGTTTACTTTGTCAGGATGATCTATCACCAAAACAAACTTTAAAACCGAGATTTGGTTGGTTCTCAAACACTAAATCTGAAATTCTGCCAAGATTAAGACGCTAGCGGTGAGCTAAAATTGTTTTGCTATTAGGATCCTTATTTTAGTTACATTCATCAAATAATGTTGATCGGATCTGAAGCGTTGGATCAGAAAGAAAATGATCTAATTCTGGAAAACAGAAGCATATAATAGTATTATTCTTTTAAATTTATTACCTCTGAAAGCTTTTTTTGTCTTTTTACATTGCTCCAGTTCTTCCCGCCGCTGTTTCCAGCGTCTCACCATCGATTCATTCACACCAAGTTTACATGCAGCAGCTCTGTTTCCTTCTTTATCGGCCAGCTCGATTCTTTTAATTTAAAAGCTGCGTCATATGGAAGTGACGGCCAGAAAGCTCGTACATGCCGATTCCACCGCAGGACTGAAGCTCCATCCCGCTCTGGAAAAATAAACAGTCTTATAAACAAGATACAACAAAGTAAATGTCACAGCAGCTTATAATTTGTTTCCCTTTATGTCCATTGTTTCCTTGCATGCTCGTAGTCTGCGTGTTCTGTCCTTTTACTGTGATTTTTATTATTATTATTGTGTTGCCTGCAGACGTGTTGGACTCCCCCCTAATTAGAGATGACCCCTTTTTATTTCAATGCTTGTTAAACCAGTTTATCTGAGCTGTAATGTTGATGCCTTTTCACTACATCTGTGGTCTTTAACATTATTGTAGGTTTTTAATACTAAAATAAATTATTGTTGGTTGAGTTCTGTTTTTTTTTACCTTTAAACTCACTTAAAGTGAGAACTTCTGATGAACCTGTGTCTCTGGTTTTCTGGTTTATCCCTTTGTTACCTTTCTTTTTTTGTGTCCTAAAGCCAGCAGAAGGTGAACCAAAGGTTTGTCCAAGATGTCTAGAAAAATATATTTTGTTTTCATAGTAAATCCTCTGTGCAGCAGCATTCCAAGGTTCCATAGTTTGCTTTAATTCAACATTCTAGTTTATGTCAATTCCTAATTATAAATCA
>JAVLVB010000952.1:0-24305 GCA_032876305.1 Orestias chungarensis
TGTCTCGTCACTCCGCCTTCATTCACAGCTGTCAGCAATATTCACTCATCTCCTCCACCAATCACACCCCGGTTCCACAATATTTAAGCCACATGCAATCATGCACTCACCGCTGGATCGTCTGTTTAGTTCCCCGTTGCTCCTAGCCTTGCCTTCTCGTCTCTCCTCGCTATTCCTCGTTGCCTCTAGCCTTGCCTCCTCGTCTCTCCCCGTTATTCCTCGTTGCCTCTAGCCTTGCCTCCTGCATCATCTCCCTGTGGTCATTTCCCTGTTGTCCTTCCTGAGTTCCTCCTCTGATGTCCCTCGCCTCTCTCTCTTAGTTTCTCAGTCCCTACTTCTCTGGTAAGTCTCTTGCGCTAGCTCTTAGTCCTGGCTCTTCCCCTCGGTCCCCTTGTCTCCTCCCGTGTTCCCTGTGTGTCTTAGTTCCTTAGTCCCCGCTTCCTGTGTACCCCCCCCGTGATCGTTATTGTGGTTATTTGTATTCTGTTAGTCTAGTTCTTCCCTTCCCGTGTTCCGTAGTAGTGTTTGTTTATTTTATTAGTGTCATTGTGTTTGTTTATGTTTAGTTCCTACGTCTATTGTATTTCGTGCTTGTTGACATTTTTAGTTCCGCCTCCGCGCCCTTTTGTTTACGTCTCGCGTTGTTCCGTTTCCTGTTGTCTGTAGTTCCCTGTATGGTTCCGTTCGTGTTCTGTTCACCCATCATCCTTACAATAAATTTATTTTCATTCAACTCCACCTCTGCTCGAGTCATTTAGAACCTTTTCTGACAGAGATAACACTGATAGGATTTCAGTCTCTGAGTGGGAGGAAGCTATGAGGCTTCACCTAAGTAAGAGGGGCGTTGAGATTTGTTACCAATTGGATGAGGTTTTGGGCAAGCTAAGGGGGAGGGCACGTGATATGGTGACCATTGGGCTTCGCAGTCGGCCCTCCTTAGACTTGAAATCAGGCCCTCAACCTGTGTTTGACATACTTAGGCAACACTTCAGTGACTCAGTGACCTCTTTTATGCCTCTTGCGGACTTTTATGACACAAAGCCTCAGCCCACTGAGACTGCTGTTGACAATTGGATTCGGCTTAATAAAGCCATTGACACTGCTGTAGATGGGTTGAAGAGACAGGGAAAGACGCTCGACAATCCTTCTCGTGAAGTGACAGTCATGTTTCTCACTCATTGTCCAGATACTGAGTTGTCCCTCGTCTTTGGCTGCAAGCCACTGGAGGAGTGGACTGCCACTTATGTTCAGGTGAGACTGGATGAACACCACCGGAAGAAGCGTCTACAGCAGCATCAATTCTCCCACACAACTGGGAGCCCGCAGATTAGTCAGGCAGTTAATGTTGTACAGTGCCATGTCCAGTCTGCAGGGGGGGGCTCTAACCCTCAACCAGTAGCAGCCGGCAGGATGATGTCATCGGAGGGGCAGTCGCTGGACCATGTTATCTCTCTTCTCGATCAGTTGCTGCAGCGGGAGGCCCCCCGGCATTCCAGGTCGCCGAGGTCGGGAGCTGGTGGCCGTGGTAGGTCTCGGGGGCCGTGTTTCGTTTGTTGAGGTGACGACCATGACACCATGTTTCACTGTAGGAGAGAGCGGTTGTGTTTCCACTGCTACGCTACTGGACATCAAGCTGTGACCTGTAATGCTCCTCCTCCTGAAATACCTGCTGCTCAGCCTGGTGGTTCCCACCAGCAGGAAAACTAGTTGGCCCACATGAGCAGTGGAGTAGTGTAGGGCCAAATGACATGTCCCCACAAGAGCCTGTTGATATTGATCTTGAGTCAGTATACTCACAACACTGCTCTTTAGCAGGTGATAACTTTACAGTGATCATTCAAAATACAAAAAGACTGTCTGCGACTGATTATCTTTTTTACACTGATGTGAAGATACAAGATGTGGTAAAACTTCGAGCTATGATTGACAGCGGCTCTATGGCCTGTTCCTTAAGCTCTCGTGCGCTCTCTCTACTGAAGCAGAACAATGTTGTTCTCATTGACTCTATTTCCCCCACCTCAGTTGTCCTTATTGGGTGTGGAGGTTCAAGAACAAACCCTGTAGGTGTGTGTGAGTTGCAGATGAGGGTGTTTGGCTGTTGCTTCTCGGTTCCAACGTTCATCGTGGAGGGTCAAAGTGATGATCTCATTCTTGGCAGCAATGTTATGAAACATCTCATTCGGGTGCTGAAACACTCGAAAGGCTTCGGGGAGAGAGCATCTCCTCACGATCAGGTTCCAGAGGAGGAGGCGAGCCTGCTGCATTTGCTGAATACTTTGGAGACATGGAGAGGGGATGAGTGTCCTGATAAGGTGGGCACTGTTAAACTCAAGCAGGCAGTGACCTTGGAGCCTCTGACTGAACATTTGGTTTGGGGTCGCCTACCTGGTAATCTATGTCTCTCAGCCTGCAGCACAGTGGTTGTGGAGTCAAGTGAGTCAAGAACGGTGCCGCGTTCAGTGATGGTGGGCCGTGTTGTAACACCCCTGTGGGGTGATGGATGGATCACAGTGAGAGTCATTAACCCCTCCCCAAGATCAGTGACTTTAAGACGCAACTGCAAGATTGCTGATGTGTCAACATGTGTGTCACTGGAAGACTTTGACAAAGACTACCTTTATGTGAATGTCTCGTCTGATGAAGTGAAATGTTCTGTGACAAAAGCAGCTGACACAGCACACGAGAAGAGTTTGACCGTTGACTTGACCTGTACTTCTCAACCAACTCTTAGTCCCACTCTCTTAGATCTGGGACTGGAAGACATTGACGTTGACGCGACTCACCTGTCCCCCTTCTGGAAGGCGAAGCTGGTTGACCTGCTCGCTAAGTATGAGTCCATCTTCTCTTGCCACAGGCTAGACTGTGGTAAAGTCTAAGACTTTGTCCACCGCATTCGACTCAGTGATAACAAGCCTTTCAGGCTTTCCTATTGGCGACTGTCCCCATCTCACTATGAGAAGTTGATGGTGGCTTTGGATGAGATGGAGGAGAGTGATCTCATAAGGAAGTCTACAAGCGAGTACGCATCACCTCTTGTTCTTGTTTGGAAGAAGAATGGCGATCTGCGGCTCTGCACTGATTTTCGGTGGCTGAATGCGCACTGTCCGTGAGGCACATCCCCTGCCTCACAAGGCTGATGCCCTGGCTGCCCTGGGGGGGAATGCGTTCTTCTCAACCATGGTTACTACAATGTGGAGGTCCATGAGGAGGACAAAAAGTTCACTGCCTTCACCTTCCCATTTGGGCTCTATGAGTACAACAGACTCCCGCAGGGACTTTGCAACAGCCCAGCCACATTCATGAGGAAGATGATGGCTATCTTTGGTGATCAAAACTTTCTGAGCCTCTTGCGTTATCTTGATGACATTCTTGTGTTTGGCCCCAATGAACAGCTGGCATTGCAGAGATTGGAGATGGTGTTTGAGAGGTTAAAGGAGCACAACCTGAAGCTGGCTCCCAAAAAGTGTCACTTCATGAGGGCATCCGTGAAGTTCTGGGGCACATTGTCACAAAGGGGGGGATCTCAGCTGACCCAGAGAAAATCAATGCAGTTGTCGCATTACAGGTGAAGGATTTAAGGGTGGAGGGCACTGACATCCCAGATCCCACCAAGATAAGATCCTTCTTGGGGATGGTTGGGTTTTATCAGCAGTTCTTTGAGGGGTACTCTGGTATTAGCAAGCCTTTGTTCGCACTGACATCTTGTGTGAAAAGACCTCGACGTACCAGGAGTAAGAAGACCCAGCTGATGTCCCGTGTTCTCTCTCCTGCTGATTGGACTCCGGCATGTAGCGAGGCTTTTAAGACGCTGAAACTAGCTTTGCTGAACAACGTCACTCTTGCCCACCCTGACTTTAGTAGGCCCTTTCTCCTGTCGGTTGATGCCTCCTCCAATGGCCTAGGGGCAGTGCTTTCTCAGCTAGCTGAGGGGGAGGATGTTGCTAGGCCCATCGCGTTTGCTAGTAACTCGCTGAACTATGCCCAGTCTCGCTACCCAGCACACAGGCTAGAATTTCTCGCACTTAAGTGGGCTGTGTGCAAAAAGTTCAGCCATTGGCTCAGAGGTCAGAAATTCACTGTATGGACAGACAATAACCCGCTCACTTACCTTCTCAGTAAACCAAAGCTGGATGCCTGTGAGCAGAGGTGGGTGTCAAAACTGGCTCCGTACGACTTTGACATCAGGTACATTCCCGGTCCAAAGAATGTGGTGGCGGATGCCGTCAGCCGTGAACCTTTTGTGCATCCCAGCGTTCTCCATCGACTCACGACAGTCCACTATGGTGCACTTCTGGAGAAAGCAAATACTCTGGACCCTGACTGCGTGCAGGATGTTTTTCGGTTGTCCTGTGACCCTCTCACCCGCCTGCAGCACCGACCCTTGACTTTAGAATTCAACAGTGCATTGGCAGTGCCGCAGCATACACCTATCTCCTCACAGGCAGTGTCTGCTATTTTGGAGTGTTCTCTTGAGACTGATTGCCTACCTTCGCATGCGTTCTGCTTACCGCAACTCACACAAGCTCTCTTACCTCCCGAGCTGTATGATTTCCGCCCTTTGGCCAAGGACAAACTGACATCTTTGCAACATGCTGATCCGTGCTTGGGTAGGGTGCTTTACTTTGTGAAACGTCAGAGGCGGCCGTCGAGACGAGAACGCGCGCATGAGCCAGCTGGAGCTTTGCGGCTTCTCCGACATTGGGAACACCTTACCATCAAAGACGATGTTTTGTATCGCACTTCAAAGGATGCTGTGACCAAGAGAAGGACTCACCGGTATGTTGTGCCCACTCACCTGAAAGATAAGGTCCTGAGAGGGATCCATGATGAGGCAGCTCACCAAGGTCAGAGGAAGACACTCTACCTGGCTAGACAGCGGTTTTATTGGATCGGGATGGAGCAGGATGTCAAGGAGTATGTGCAGCACTGTCGTCATTGTCTGGTCAGTAAGTCTCCTGAACCTGAGGCCAGGGCACCGCTTGAGAGCGTTAAAACCTTGAGACCTCTTGAGTTGGTTTGCATAGATTTTTGGTCGGCGGAAGATTCATCCAATAAGTCTCTGGATGTACTCGTTGTGACTGATCATTTCACTAAACTAGCTCAGGCGTATCTTTGCCCCAATCAGTCAGCTAAAGCTGTTGCTCATCAACTCTGGAACAACTTTTTCTGTGTGTATGGCTTTCCAGAGCGAGTGCACTCCGATCAAGGTGCGAACTTCGAAAGTAGCCTGATTTCAGAGATGCCCCATGTTGGTGGTGTTGAGAAATCTCATACGACACCTTACCATCCCATGGACAATGGAGCAGTTGAACGGTTCAATCGTACCCTGGGGAACATGATCAGAGCTCTCCCACCCAGAGTCAAGCAGAAATGGCCCCAACTTCTGCGTTCGCTCACCTTCTCGTACAATGCAACGGTTCATGAAACTACTTGGTTCTCTCCCTTTCTGCTGATGTTCGGCAGGATTCCCCGGTTATCGGTGGACATGATGTTTCAGTCTATACTCATGGTTGAGCAGGTGGTGGATTATGATGTTTATGTGCAGTGTCTCCGACGTGACCTGACAGAGGCTATCAGGATTGCTCAGATTTCAACCACAAAACACCAAGAGAAGCAGACTGAGCTGTACAACCGCAAGGTGAGGGATGCACCTGTGGAGGTTGGAGACTGAGTCTTGTTAGCTAACAAAGGTGAACGAGGTCGAAGAAAGCTGGCTGATCGCTGGGAGGGTCAACTATACGTTGTTGTGAAAAAACATGATAACACTCACACATTCAGACTCAGGAACTGTGCGACGAACCAGGAGAAAGTGGTCCATAGGAACCTCATGATGCCTGTGAACTTCCTTCCTGTCCATGCAGATCCGGAGGGTGGTAGTTCTTTTGACAGTTCCCTGACTGATGGGACAGTGGAGGGGTCTATGGTGGATGCTGCCCGTGACAGTTCAACTGTTCTCCCAGGATGTGGACCCGAAGACAGGACTGTCTGTTGGATCTCTCAGCTCCCAGCCTCCACTGGAGATCAGTTCACTACTGTGGATGAAGTGAATTGTCATGAACAGACAGGGTCTGACACGCCTGACCAAACTGACCCTGTCAATAACGATGGAGCTGGTTTTGGCAGTTCAGATGAGGCCAGATCTGATGGACTGAATCAGTCTGACCCTTGTGATCCTGCTCTTGAGGCTGACTGTTCTGGTGAGTTGTTACCTCCTGATGCTGGTTCTGTTGTTGCATCAGAGACACCTTTCCAGTGACCATTTAAAGAGAATGCGGACAAGGTGTGGGAGGGTTTTTAGACCAGTTGTCAGGCTTATTCAAGACATGCACCAGAAAGTTCTTGCTGGTCGCTAGTGGTACTTCATACATAAGCCTTACATAGGTGTGTATGGTTGTTGGCTTGTATATGGCCATAAGTTCCTTCAATTTTGAGGAGGGTTTTGTTTTTTTTATTTTCTTTCTCCTTTCATGTGATGGTTTGACCGGTATGTGACTTCTGGATGGGTGTGTCCAGGTGGTAGATATGCGTGCTGTTGTGCTGACATGATTTCTGGGTAATTTAACATGTATATGGGCATGTTTTTCCTATGAGTGTCGGAAGGCTTTGCTTCCCTTCCACGTTCTGATTCTTAAGGAATAGTCTTATGACTGGAGTATTTGGTATCTGTGATATTAACAGCACTGTACACTTTGAGATTGTTTGATTGTGGTTTTTTATTTTTATTTTTATTGCTCATTTCCTCCTCTTGTTATGATGTTTTGGTACCTGGTATGTTTGTGGGTTGTGTAATGCACAGTTTATTTTTTTTTTTTGTTTTTTTGGGGGGGTCTGGTTTATATGAGCAAGTGGAGATCAGTAGGGGGGGAGTGTACAGAGATATTTCCACTTGTCATAAAACGCAACCTGCACACACTAGCAATTCTTTTGTCCTATTACCCTGAACCCATCACTTCCGTGGTTTGGGGTCGGAAACCCCGGAGGGGAGACCAGCACACGGGTTTTGCTGTTTTCCTGATTGTAATAAACGGCAATGTTGCCAACAATGAACAGAGTCCGTGTGTAAATTCACAACGCAGAAGAGGTACAATAACCGCTACACCATAGTCAGTAAAAACAGGTTCACTGACTAGGAAATGATTCTGATATAACTCTGCTGATAAATAAAATAGAATAAAATGTACAAAAATGACACATGTGCAAAGGCAGCAGGTGCGTAAATGTGCAGACAGTGTTGAGTTAAACTGTTCATGAGCCTGATGGCTAAACGGATGAAGATCCAGTATTAACTGCAGTTTTGAAAAAGGTTGGGTCAATTCTGGCTTAGAGAGGAGTGGATAATGACAGTACTCATCAGAAGAAGACAAAAAACTCACAACTTTACTTTACTTTACAACTTTACCCTGTTAGAAGAACTGAGATGTTTCCAGTGGGTGGTCTTGAATCACCTTCCCTCACCGTCTGATTGCAGGATCTTCTTGGATGAGCTGGAGGAGCCTGACAGTCCAAGCATGAGGAAACTTCTAAAGGAGGAACTCGGATAAAAAACAAGCAACAAGAATAACAGAACAGATTGTTCAGAAGATTTTCCTAAAAAAGATTTTGCCCTAAAATATGTTTTAGGTATTTTGAAACGCAGCAACATCCCCACCACTGCACTGGTTTAGCTGAGCAAAGAAAATGAAGGGAGGATATATATAAAAGCTTTTTTGGGGGGGTTATGTTGTCTACATGACATGGTTTCAACCATTGAATTTAACTCATGGGACATCTCCTCAGAACATGGAGGAAAACATCACAGTGATCAGAACCAGAGGAAACAGATCCAATTATTCCGTTGTGCTGACCTCCCATCAGATATCTGGTTTCAACAAAAAGGACAAGATAAACCAGAAGTCACAAAAAATTTATTTAGACTTTCACCTTTAGCCAGAGCCATTGGCCCACAAACTAAAAATTTACATGTTAAAAATCTTTCTTCGTGTCCTGGGATGTTTGTGTAATGTTTGCATATTTTAGGTTTTAGCCACAATACTTATAGAAAAGTTAAATGTGGAGTTCCTCAGGGCTCAAACCTCTGCTCCAGTTATTCTAACCTGAAATAGCTTTTTTTATTTACACACAGATTCTTACAAGAACAGTTTCAAATCATCTCAGAACGGAGTCAAAAAAATGTTATAAGTCACTTAAAACAAAAAACCTGAACTAAACAGAAACTGGCTTCAAGACGGATGCTGCTTCAAAAACATCTTTGTGCTGCTTTCTGGTTCCGTCCATCCATTTCTTCCGCTTATCCAGGATCGGGTCGCGGGGGCATCAGCCTAAGCAGGGAGAGTCAGACTTCCTCTCTCCAGCCACTTGGGCCAGCTCATCTGGGGGACTCCCAAGGCGTTCCCAGGCCAGCCGAGAAACATAGTCCCTCCAGCGTGTCCTGGGTCTTCCTCTGGGCCTCCTCCTGGTAGGACGTGCCCGGAACACCTCACCAGGGAGGAGTCCAGGAGGCATCCTAACCAGATGCCCGAGCCACCTCAACTGCCTCCTCACGACGTGGAGAAGTAGCGGCTCCCCTCTGTGTCCCTCCTGGATGGCCGAGCTCCTCACCCTATCTCTAAGGGAGGGCCCAGACACCCTGCAGAGGAAACCCATTTCAGCGGCTTGTATCCGGGATCTCATTCTTTCGGTCATGACGCAAAGCTCATTACCATAGTTGAAGGTAGGAACGTAGATCGACCGGTAAATCGAGAGCTTCACTTTTTGACTCAGCTGTTTTTTCACCATGACAGACCGGTAAAGCGCCCACATCACTGCAGACTCCGCACCAATCCGTCTATCAATCTCTCGCTCCATTTTTTCCCCCATTCGTGAACAAGACCCCAAGATACTTAAACTCCTCCACTTGATGCAGGACCTCCTCCCTGACCCGGAGAAGGCGCTCTACCCTTTTCCAACTCAAGACCATGGCTTCGGACTTGGAGGCACTGATTCTCATCCCGGCCGTGTCACACGGCTGCAAACCGCTCCAACTAGAGCTGCAGATCACGAGCTGATGAAGCCAAAAGGACCAAATCACCACAAAAAGAAGAGATTAAATCCTAAGGTAGCCAAATCGGATCCCCTCAACACCTCAGCTTCGCTTAGAAATTCTATCTATAAAAGTTACGAACAGATTCTGTGACAAAGGGCAGCCTTGGTGGAGTCCAACTCTCACCGGAGACGAGCCCGACTTACTGCCGGCAATGCGGACCAAGCTCTGCCACCGGTCATACAGGGACCTAACAGCCCGTATCAAAGGGCCTGGTGACCCATACTCCCGGAGTACCCCCGACAGGAACCCCCGACGGACACGGTTGAAAGCCATCTCCAGGTTCACAAAACACATGTAGACTGGTTGGGCGAACTCCCATGCACCCTCGAGGACCCCACTGAGGGAATAGAACTGGTCCAGTGTTCCACGACCAGGACGAAAATCACACTGCTCCTCCTGAATCGGAGGTTTTACTCTCCAACAGACCCTCCTCTCCAGAACCCCCAAATAGATGTTACCTGGGAAGCTTAAGAGTGCGACTCTCCTATAGTTGGAACACACTCTATGGTCCCCCTTTTTGAATAGGGGGACCACTACCCCGGTCTGCCAATCCAAGGCCTCCCCCCACTCCTCCCACGCCCGGATATTTGCCTCAGCAACCACCCGAGCCGCATGGCGCTTGGATCGCCGGTACCCGTCAGCTGCTTCCAGACTCCCAAAGGCCAAAAAGGCCTGATAGGACTCCTTCTTCAGCCTGACAGCATCCCTCACTGCTGGTGTCCACCAGTGGGTTGGAGGATTGCCGCCGTGACAGGCACCAACAACCCTGCAACCGCAGCTCTGGTAAGCCGCCTCGGCAATGGAGGCACAGAACATGGCCCACTCAGATTCAATGTCCCCCACCTCCCCCGGAACATGTTTGAAGCTCTGATGGAGGAGGGAGTTGAAACTCCGCCTCACAGGGGACTGCCAGGCGCTCCCAGCAGACCCTCAAAATTCGTTTGTGTCTGCCGGGTCTGACCGGTATCCTCCCCCACCATCGGAGCCAACTCACCACCAGCTAGTGGAAAGCTCCGCTCCCCTCTTTTCCCGAGTGTCTAAGACATATGGCGGCAGATAAGACGACGCGACAACAAAGTCAATCATCGAACTGCGGCCGAGGGTGTCCCGGTTGCCAAGAATACACATGGACTCCCTTATGCCTGAACATGGTGTTAGTTATGGATAATTCATAACGAGCACCAAAATCCAATAACAAAACACTGCTCGGGGTCAGACAGGGAGGGAATTTCCTCCCAACCACACCCCTCCAGGTATCACTGTCATTGCCCACGTTAGCATTGAAGTTCCCCAGCAGAACAAGGAAGTCCCCCGGAGGGGTGTTCTCTAGACACAAACAACAGTCAGGACCAGTTCCCCCCACGTACAGGCGCCTAGATGAGGGGCAACAAGTATGCCCACACCACGCCGGTGCCTCTCACCAGGGGCAACTCCAGAGTGGAAGATTGTCCCAACCCTCTCGAGGAGACTGGTTCCAGAGCCAGAGCCGTGTATTGAGGGGAGTCTGACTATTTCTAGCCGGTACCTCTCCACCTCACACACCAGCTCAGGCTCCTTACCCACCAGAGAGGTGACAGTCCACGTGCTTTCCGGTTCTATCTGAAAATAAATCTTTGTCCCCAGGAAGTAATGTGACTGCATCACCGTCTTTGATTTGACAGTCTGCTGCGGAGAGGCTGGACTTTGGACAGTACCTTGTAGGGGGGGTCCGTCATGGTCATCACACTCTTCCTGTTTGGGGAAAGGCTTGTTGTTGTGGTGACAATGGGTAAGGGGAGGGGAAGGGTTCCTGTAGTGGTAACAATGGGTGCTGGAGATGGGCTGGTTGTTACCATGGCAACAGGTTTACCTAGCGCGCTTTGGATCTCCGCCCTGCGAGCTAATGCAACTCGCAGCTTCTCCCTCATCTGCTCAATTTGTTCCTGCAGCTGCTGAAGCTCCCCAGGCTGGGGAGGGGGCGTGTCTGTACCAACAGGGGGTGTGGTTCTATCCGCAGTGGGCGTGGTCTTAACAGCAGGCGTGGTATTGAGTTTGGCAGAGGAAGAAGAGGGCAGTGACAACACCAGCTTCGCCAGTGAAGCTGTCGGTCCTCCATTCTCACATGGACGCCCTGTCCCTGGATTTATAGGTCCGGCTGTGTCGCTTTTATCTCCGCCTCCCTTCACATCTGAGTTTGCAAGGCGAGCGAGCAGGCGGCGGGTGTTGAGTGTCTCCAGACTGAAGTGAACTCGCTTGAAGTCTCGAGCATCAGTAGCAACAGGAGCATCCTTACTTGGCTCATTGTTCCACTTGTCACTGGCTCCGGAGGGTGGGGGCCCCGGGGGGCCCGGGGCTGACTTGCTTTTGTCTAGGTTGCAACTGAATAAATACAGAAAAAAAGGTATTTATTATTCTGACATGTTTATTTGCTTTGTCAGAACATGGGCAACAGTTCTACCTCTGACATTCAACTAAGTTCAATTTAATGAGACAGGTGGCATATAAAAGTTCAGATGATATAAAACAAAACATAATTTTATTAGCATTTCTGCCATAATTATAAACTATAACTGGAACATAAACAGAAAGTTAAACAGCTATAAAAAAATACAGCAGGAACACCGATGTTAAATATTTGAAACTTTATTTAAAGCTGCAGTGGACAACATAGTAAATTTTTACATTATTGATTCATATGTTCTCATGTCCAAACCTTATAATATGAGTCGGCTAATCAATGAAAAAACAAGCTCCTCTGGCTCCTCCCAGTTTACACAACTACCTTTCCTGTCATAAACAAGCAATCAGAGGCAGGAGATTTAACAATCTCAATAATCTGAATGAAATCTCTGTTGATATTTAAAACTTCATTGCAAATCTGTGAAGCAGAAAAATGCTTCACACATTTCAATTATTTCAGGGGTGCCCACTCAGATGACTGATCCTAAGGAATTTACCCACAAAAAGAAAATGTACAACACCTATTTATTTTATAATTTTTAAATCAGTATTATTGTATACTTTGTGCTGTTAGGATAAAGTATAGTTTAATTTAATTTAATCTATAACAAATATTAGTTTGCATAACTTCATTAACCCACTCTGGAATGTGTGGGTTTCCCCCCAAACACAAACGGCATATATATGGCGTTTGTGTCTGGGGGGAAACACTGAAGGAGGAGTCCTATCAGGTCTTTTTGGCCTTTGGGAGTCTGGAAGCAGCTGACGGGTACCGGCGATCCAAGCGGCATGCGACTCGGGTGGTTGCTGAGGCAATAATCCGGGCGTGGGAGGAGTGGGCGGAGGCCTTGGATTGGCAGACCGGGGTAGTGGCCCCCCTATTCAAAAAGGGGGACCATAGAGTGTGTTCCAACTATAGGAGAGTCACACTCTTAATTTTCGGGGTGTCGGTTGCTGCCTGGGCCCTCTTTCTATGCTCTACCTCTGCTAAGAGAGACTGGGAGACCTGTAGTTTGCTAAGGCAGCTAACGCAAAGCTAACATAGGGTACTTAAATGCCGATCAGTTAGGTGCTTGGTATGTGAATCAAAAGACAAACAGAAGGATGGAGACGGCCATCTACTTCCTTTAATGCAGTGCGATCGACCAACGTATCGGGCACCCCTGCCTTATTTGTTTCTTTATTAGCCCATCAGTATATTAATAAAGGTTTTTTGGCTCTAGTAGGCGTCATTCATCAGATGTGGAGAGACACAACAAATAGCCTGGGCCAGGAAATTGAACCAGGTACAAAGTCTCTATTCCTGGTAAGCGTGGTGTACCACGTACCCATTTGGTGCCGCTGCCCAAAAATGCCTTTTGAACTGGTCCTTGTCTAACAAACTTAGCTAACGATAAACAACAAACTGTGCATTTAACCCAAGGATAAGTAAAATATACACCGGTGGGTATATGTAGGCTGGGTGGAACTAACTAACCTTTTCTCTCTCTCAGGTCGCTGCCTTTTCACATCTTCATAGGTCACGTTCAGAGCTCGGTGGATTTTCTGCCAGACACAAACATCAAACTCATGATAACCTGCACCAGGATGACATGAGCACTCTGTATTGGAGAACAGACCAGCTCACCTGGGAGGTGTGTAGCCAATATTTCAGGTTCTGGCTGCGCCTAATGTGCGGCAGGACAAATCGATAAAATCCATGTTCGCCTGCAAGGGTCAGGAGAGCTCCGCCCACTCCAACGCACAGTAACACAAAGAGTCCAGAGAAGTGACTGATGCCCATCTGCAGAGTCTGACACAGACAGGAATGTGATGTTCATGAGTCAGCCTGCAGGGAGCAGTGTTTTCACACGCTTACTTTACTTTTCATGAGTGTCTTTCTCTTCACACGAAGGTGGAAACTCAGGAGAGAGAAAACGTGTCATAGCAACCAGCAGGGGGCTGTAATTGTTCATGGTCAGAGATTCAGTTCAAGATACAAGATTCAATTTATTTATATAGAACCGATTTACAACAACTTAATGCACTTTACAAGAAAATCATTTAAAATAATAAATATATCATAAACAAATCAGTTTAAAAAGTTTCCAATCTTTCCAAAAGGAAACCCAGCACATGGCATCTAGCTGTCGTACCTATATCTTCTCCAGGATCACCAAGCTTACTTTACACCAACCCCTTATTCTGAGCATGCATGTAGCGACAGTGGAGAGGAAAAATCCCCCACTAACAAAAATAAACAGAAACCTGGCTCAGTACAAGAGTCCGTCCACCACGACCGACTGGAGGTTTGAAGATACAAAAAACAAAAATACAGGCAGATGAAACTGACACAAACAAAAGGTATTAGTAGTTGTAGAATGTTGCTGGAAGCACAACCAGCCAATGTTCTTCTCCAGGAAGCTGTCTCAGCTAACAGAACGCCAGACTAGGTGTAGCTTCTAAGAGAGAACACTGAGAGAAAACAAAGTTAACGGTAGAAATAACAGCAACTAAAGCAGATGAGAAATTGGGATAAGAAAGCAGCAGAGTGAGAAGTGGTCAGATTGTCCTCCAGCAGCCCCTATCTATAGCAGCAGATCCATAGAAATAATAGAGTGAGAAATGAGAGCTAGAGACACAGTTTTCTTTTAGAAGTTAATAACCCCGTAAACTGGAACCCATGCTCGGTCAGACCTATTTGACACCTGATAAATGGCCGAGCAGGATGCAGTCACATCAGGGTCTATACTGTGGAGATTCATCTCATTGCATCACCACCTGCCCCAAACGCAGGACAAAGAGGGCCCCCACAAGGGGGTCCATCTGGGAGGCTGGGGTCAAAGACGGACCAGAAAAATGAAGACCCCAGTCATCGCTGTGATTTGTCTCACAGAAACCTGGCTGAACGACACCATGCCGGAC
The DNA here is from genome assembly GCA_032876305.1 of Orestias chungarensis. Taxonomy (NCBI): domain Eukaryota; kingdom Metazoa; phylum Chordata; class Actinopteri; order Cyprinodontiformes; family Cyprinodontidae; genus Orestias; species Orestias chungarensis. Next base: position 14,426 of record JAVLVB010000952.1, read on the forward strand.
TCAGCCTTTCAGCTCGCCGGCCAGCAGCTCTTCCGTGCGGACCGCAACCAGCTCTCCGGGAAAGCCCGCGGGGGCGGACTATTCGTCTATTCGCACGTTCTCTGCTGAAAGCCAGGGATGCTGCGTTTAGGTCTGGTGACTCACAAGAGCTCAGGAGGGCAAGAAGAGAGCTGACTGCAGGAGTTAGGAGGGCAAAAGCTGCATATGCTCAGAAAATCCAGGGACACTTTTCCTCCCAGGATCCACAGAGCATGTGGAAGGGCATCAAGTGCATTACAGACTATAAACCTAAAACTGCACAGTGCCCCAAAGACCCCTCCCTGCCTGAGGCTCTCAACCAATTCTACGCCCGGTTTGAGAACCCTGACACCCCCCCCAGCACCAGAATCACGACCTCACCAGGAGAAGAGCCCATCAGTGTGCCTCCAGCAGAAGTAAGGAGGACGCTGAGGAGGATCAACCCCCGGAAAGCTGCTGGCCCAGACAACATCCCCGGACGGGTGCTGAGACAGTGCGCGGACCAGCTCTCAGACGTGCTGGCGGACATCTTCAACGCCTCCCTCATCCAGGCAGCTGTCCCCACCTGCATGAAGACCGCCACCATCATCCCGGTCCCCAAGAGCTCCGCAGTGACAGGTCTGAAAGACTATCGGTCAGTAGCTCTCACACCGATAGTCACAAAGTGCCTCGAGAGACTGGTTCAGACCCACATCAAAGCCACCATCAATGTCACTGTGGATCCACACCAGTTTCCATACAGGAAAAAGCGATCCACAGAGGACGCCATTTCCTCCGTGGTCCACACTGCCCTCACCCACCTGGAGCAGAAGGATTCCTACGTTCGTATGCTGTTTGTGGACTTCACATCTGCCTTCAACACCATGATTCCTCAGACTCTGATTAATAAACTCTCGTCACTTGGACTGAGCTCTTCCATCTGCAACTGGGTCCTGGACTTCCTGACCAACAGGCCTCAGTCTGTGAGGATTCACAACATCTCCTCCCCCACCATCACCCTCAGCACTGGCTCCCCTCAGGGCTGTGTGCTGAGCCCCCTCCTGTTCACACTGCTCACATATAACTGCTCGCCTATCCATCCAGGCTGTCATCTTGTGAAGTTTGCGGACGACACAGCAGTGGTTGGATGCATAACAAACAGGGATGAGTCCAGCTACAGGCAGGAGGTGGAACACCTGGAGGGTGGGTGCAGAGAGAACAACCTCTGCATTAATGCAAAGAAAACCTTGGAGATGATTGTGGACTTCAGAAGGGGCAAGCATGCCCACCTCCCCCTGCACATGGGAGGATCTGCGGTGGAAGTGGTCAACAGCTACAGGTACTTGGGTGTACACCTGAGTAACAACCTCACCTGGAGCAACAACACTTCCACTCTGGTCAGGAAGGCGCACCGGCGGCTCTACTTCCTCAGGAGGCTCAGTCGAGCTGGACTCGGGAGCTCAGTCCTCACCTCCTTCTACAGATGTGTGGTGTAGAGCGTCTTGTCCTCCAGCATCAACGTGTGGCATGGAAGCTGCTCTGCTGCAGACAGGAAAGCTCTGCAGAGAGTGGTGAAGGCTGCACAGAGGATTGTTGGAGTCAGCCTCCCCAGCACCACAGACATTTACACCTCCAGATGCAGGAAGAGGGCCTCCGGCATCATGAAGGACCCCACACACCGAGCACACTCACTTTTTGTCCCGCTCCCCTCAGGCAGGAGGCTGCGGAGCATCAAGTGTAAAACCACCAGACTGAGAAACAGCTTCATTCCTGAAGCTGTGAGACTCTCAAACACACGCAAGGACAATTAGAAATGAAAAACACTTTCTCATTTAACCGGCACTGTTCACTTTTATATCACACTTTAAAATGTCACTTTAAAATGTCACTTAATATGTCACTTGCACTCCGAATTTTCATTACTGCTATGTCCAAAGTCCCATATTGTAGATTCTGTGTCCATATTGTAGATTCTGTGTAGATAAATCCTATTTCTTGTATAGTTCTTTATATTTTATTATATTATTTGCACTCCGAATTTTCATTGCTGCTATGTCCGAAGTCACATATTGTAGATTCTGTGTCCATATTGTAGATTCTGTGTAGTAAAATCCTATTCTCGCATAGTTCTTATATTTTATTATAATATTTAAAATTCCTATCAGGGTGTAAACTGGACCGGGGGATTAGAATTTCGTCCCACCTCATGTACCACATGTGATGTGATGACAAATAAAAATTCCTTGATTCCTTGATTCCTTGATCCTCGCCTCCTGGTTTCTGCAGCCATCTTATTCAATAATGACTCTTCTCAGTGCCCTGGTAGATTCAGGTTGCAAACAGTCTTTAATTGCCCAAGCACTGAACAGTACCACCTGGAAACAACACTTCTAGATGTTACCCTCTGAGTTTCAACCCTTAAAGGTGAATCATTTCACCTCATTACTGACATAACACACCCTTAAAACTTCTCAACTCAGAAAACTACAGAAACAGTTTTGCCCTGTTCGTGTTCACGTCTTCTCAACCCAACATCGTATTTGACAGGCTCCTTAAACACAATCCTCATAATAACTGGAGACAACATTGAATACTAGTCCACTGATTATCATTTCTCCTGTGTCCAGACTGCCGTTGCTCCGAGCCCACCTCCGGAAGATGACATCTCCATTGGCTCCTAGACCCTGAGTAATGTTCTAGTAGACCTCAAACAAGTTTTCAGAGTCAATGGAGAAGTATATCAATGAATCCTGAGCTGTCGGCATCATCCACTGATCCTCCTCTCCTCTGGGGGCGAGCCTTTTCTTGATATCTAAGGAACATGGTTCCCTCCAACCCTGCCTACACTACTGTGGGGAAAACCAGATCAGCATTAAAAAACATATATCATATATATATACTTCCTCTCATCTCGGTTGCATTCATATCCGTCCATCGGGTTAGCATCATCACCAAACATCTATAGAAGATTCATTAATAATAACAATCAGAATGCAGCACCAATAACAGCTCTACTCCTGGTCCCCCAAGGCCAAACAAGCATGTATTAATCAAATTTAAAGGAAATTTCTCCCGACCCCCTTTGTTGGTACAGTGTGACCCCTCAAGGAGTTTTGCCTTGGAGGTCAAAGTCTCTGATATGGGGGTCGGTGCTGCATTGTCTCATTGATCCGGATCGGATGAACGCCTCCATACTTGCGCCTTCTACTCCTGCCTTCTAATCCCCCATGACGGAATTATGATGTGGGAGTTCGGAAGCTCCTAGCCATGAAGCTTGCTTTGGAGGAGTTGTGCCACTGGTTGGAGGGTGCAGAACATCTGATGCTGGTTGGATCTCAATCTCTTACAGAACTTGATCTAAGAACCTCTAGCCAGACACTCTCTTATGACATTTTTCTCCAGATGACACACCTTTAGGAGCCATCAACCATAGTTCCACCTAGTTGGATCATCGGTTTGGTAACCAGGGGGATTAAGGGGATCATCAACAATGCCTTACAGTCAGAACCAGATCCAAGACTCACATTACAATCCACCACTTATGTTCCCTCTGCAGTTAATTCCAAGATTTTACACTGGTCCCAGACCTCTAAGTTCTCCTGCCATCCAGGGTCCAGTCGGACCATCGATCTCAACTCCCCTAGGTTTTGGAGGCCATCATTACATAAAGATGACAGAAGTTATGTACAAACTTGTCCAGCCTGTGATCACACCAAGTCTGTTTACAAACACCCTGCTTGATTACTTTATCCCCTTGTCCCATATCGCTATAGACTTCATTACTGGATTACCCACATCACAAGGTATGAGGACCATTTTTCACTCTAGTCTGGTATTGTCAGGGCTAAAGAAGTTTTATGCTGCTTGTTCCTCCTGAGTCTCCTATGTTGTCCATGCAGAGTAGGGTTAGGGGTGCCAGAGCTTCAAGGTGGAGCATTCCTGCACCTGGGGGAAGGAGTGGAACGGATTGGAGCCTCAATACCTCCAGCATTTCTCTGTGAACTCTTCAAGTCTCAATTCTCCACTCTTGTCCTTACTTTGCATGCGCTGCTCTGTCTGCTCACTCCAAAGTCTTTGGACAACATCTGCTCCCGTCTCTGGACAACCTCCCACGGCGCTTCAGTCAGTCTCCCTCAGCCCGTGCACCTCTCCCTGGTGGAACCCTGCTCACCATCAAATACTCCAATTAATTCAACTCACTTTCAGCTTCAACTCACCTGCTCTGTCCCCTCTTCCAGTGCTCCCGATTCCCCGTGCCGTTCACATTGTTCCAGTCTGCCGGAAACCTGTCCATCTCAATAAACAATATTTACCTGATTCTTGATCTCCTGAGAGTTTCCTGTTTATGTGGGTTAAAAGGGTAAAACTAACATGACAACACTCAGACAGAGTGTGTAAAGTCCTCCATTCCTTTTGAGCAGCAATGCTTGATTGGATGATGGAACAAACCTGTGCAGCAGCATAGGTGCAGGGAGGCTCCACCCTGAATTTCTGGTGCTCCTGCATGCACTAAGGGACCAAGGAGACTCAGGGGGAACAAGCAGCACAAAACTCCCTCAATCCCGAAATGTACATTTTATTTTGTCTCTCTTGTCCCTCCATACATCTCAGGAGTTACATCTGTATGATTCTCAAAATCAATTTTTAACCATTAAATTGGTGTCTCACTGTCCCTCCTGTGGTCCCGACTTCCAATTTGGAAACTCCTGCACTAGACAACTTCAACCACAGACATGGAACACTGAACGCATCACACAAAACAGTGAACATACAGACAAGTGGAACCATAAACACACAAACGGGGCCATAAATAGACAGAGGGGAACATGTTAAACTTTACACAGACATGGGGCATTTGAAGGACACTGACCTCTGTGACAGCAAATACTCGGTTCCCACAAGGAACAACTTTGTACCACTTGTCGTGCAGCAGATCCATGTAACCGTCTGACTTGTACCTGCTTATGAACTCTGAGATGTTGGAGCTTAAGGGAGAGTTCTGGGGAAGCCCGATACCGTAACCTGTAGGTGAGACAGTAAGGTCACTTTTTTTTGGCTTGGGTGGTAGTAACTTTCAGATTTATCTCCTGAATTTCTCTATAGATTCATCAGACAGGCTGGACGTTATACGGTTATAAAAATAAACCTGGTGGAAGTAAATTTATGACAATCCTCAAGAAGGGGGATTTCAACATCATTGAACCTTGCTACATAGTTGCCCTTATCTCAGGAACCAGACCATACGCTCTAACCCAAAGAGTCAGAACGTTGAACCTGAGACACTGACCTTCGATGGCAAAGGGTTTCCCAACAGTTGCAAGTTTGCAGTCTGCATCAATGGAAACTTCGTAGTCCAGCAGGGCTTTGTCCATGATGAATGCATCAAGCTTAGGAGGATCTGTCCTTAAACACACAGGGACGATGTTAGTTCAGGTTACTGCACACAGCCTGATCATCAGAAGTGTTTTTTTGAGCATCAGAAGCACACAGGTTCTGTCGTATCTGCAACAGAACCTCAAATATGTTTGAACCAGGCTTGAACCATCCGTTGGACTCTGAGCTCTTACTTCAGGGTGGCGACACCTTCAGGAGTCGTTGGTTCATTGAAAAGCCTCATGTATTCATGCATTTCTGGGAAGCTCTTCTTCATGTAGTCTTCAGCACTGCTTTCTCTCACTGTCCCAAAGCGGAAGCCCTGCGATGTATGGTGTAGCTGGATGAAACATAAAGGGAGGAGTGAAGAATCTGTTTTAAACTCTGGTTTATCACAATCTTTGAGAAGATCGAGTTATACAGCATGCCAGGTGAGAAAAGAAAAAACTAGAAAATATCTGACTATCACTAATCATCAAAAACTGTTTTTTGATGATTAGAGGATAACATTAAGAGGATAACATTAAGATCCTAGGACCTCAGACAGCAATCCGTCTTTAAAACCAGAATGTTTCACAGAAATGTCAACACTTGATAAGAAAGGAACTACACAGTACAAATCCATCCTATCCAAACCTCAACTCAACCACCACCATATCCAGTGAAATCTGTTCCAGAACTCTCCATGTCAGTGAATCAAAGTAAGAATCAGAAAAAGTTTTATTGCCAAGTATGTGATTGGAAATAAAAGGAATTTGTTTTGGCATAGTTGGTGCATAAGAGTCTAAAGTAAATATATGAAAAGTATAAGTACCAAGTTATGGTGAGGTGTGATAGAGAGGATGAGCTGATGGTGAGATCTGGGCCTTGTTAATAAGGCTAGTAGCAGATCGGGATTAACTGTTCTTGTTGCGCAAGGTTCAGGTCCCGGTGGACCACAGTCTCCTGCCTGAGGGGGGAGTCTTAAATGGGTTTTGACTAGTTTGAGAGGGATTGACCAGACATTGAAGCAAGCAGCCGTTTCTTGCGTGTCTCAAAGTCCTAGCAGTGTACAGGCCCTGAAGCAATGGTAGATTCCAGCCTATCACATTCTCAGCAGATTGAATGACATGCTCCAGCCTGCCTTTGTCCTTGAAAGTAGCAGCAGCATGCCAGATGGTGGAGTAGGATGAGAGGGATGGCTGTGAACCATCATTGACCTTGGTATGCTGAATTTCTTTAGCTACTTCAGGAAGTACGTTCTCTGCTGGGCTTTCTTTCTGGGGGTCCTGGGAGATGATGGTTCCACAGTGTCGATTGTGGAGTCACAGAGGTAGATGGAGTCATGTGAGGCTGGGTTCTTCCTTAAATCCACAACTATCTCCACTGTCTTTAGAGCATTGATCTCTAGGATATTTTGGCTGCACCAGGTCACTACATGATATATCTCCCGCCTGTAGGTGGACTTGTCCAGGCGTCTGTCATTGATGTAGTGAGGGTTTTAGCCTTGTAGTTGGTGATCTGCTTGAGCCCTTTCCAGACAGCCGTAGAGTCGTTAGCTGATAGCTGGTGTTGCAGTCCTTACAGAATTTAAAGTAGGATGTCATAGCATCTGTAAACTCATCAGGACTACTGGTAGCAGTCCTGAACACATTCCAGTCTGTCCAGTCCAAACACACCTGCAGATCCTCCACAGCCTCACTGGTCCACCTCCGTGATATCCTCACTACAGGTTTGCAGAGTTTTAATTTTTGCCTATAAGCAATAATCAGTTGGACAATGACGTGGTCTGATTGATGCAGTGCACGGGGGACGGCGTGGTAAGCATCCCTGATATTGGTGTAGCAGTGATGTTGTCTTCTCTGGTCACACAGTTAATAAATTGTCTATATTAAGGGAGTTGGTGGGTGAGGTTACCTTTGTTAAAGTCACCAGTTACAATAACTAAGGAGTCCGCGTTGGGTCGTTCTACGCACAGAATCTGGTCAGTGAACATGCGCTGTGATAGTTGCAGGTCAGCGCGCAGCCGATATAAACACCAACCAGTATGAAAGAAGCAAACTCAGTGGGAGAATATCAAGGCTTGCAGTTAATAATAAAAGATCCCAGGTCAAGACAGCAGTGTTGCTGGTTCACTGTCATGTCGTAACACCAACCACTGTTCAGGTAGAAATGGATTCCTCCACCTTTAGCTTTGCCAGAGAGTTTGATGTCAGGTATTAATCCACACAGCCACGTATCTGGGAAGCACAAAACTGCAAATGATGGAATTCCTCGTTTATCCTCTCTAGTTCCTCAATTTTGTTTGGCAGTAAACGCATATCGGAGATAAATATTCCGGCTAGTGATGTTCGTAGCCCACACTGGCGGAGACACAACAGCGCTCCAGGCCTCTTTTCCCTTTCCCCACGTGTTTGCTGCGAGAGCAAAGGTGAGTGCACCTTTGACCAAAATGTTCAAAATTTACAGTGATGAGAGCAGAAATTTCTGAAATAAATCCTCTGGAGTGCTAGCCTTGATGTTCATAAGCTCTTCTCTGGTGAAACAGCTATAGGTACCATCCCATAAAAAACAGTTTCAAAGCAAGAAATAAACAAAAACAAAAAAAAGAGGCCGAGGCAGCCATCGGTGGCACCATCTTGGTTTGAAATCTATGGAGTCTTATGCTATGTTTTTATTAAATTATAATGCAAATTTTAAGTTAACTTTTAACATGAATAATACAGCCAGTTGTGTATTTCTGTTGTTATTGTTTTCAGGTGCAGATGCTGCTTCCTCCTTGCTGGCTCTACTGTGGGAACTTGGATCTTATATTTTGTGTCACTTACTGCCTCAGGTTTCCACTCATCCTGATTGGACATCCCCCTGTTTGCTCCACCAATCCTTGTAGATGCCTCCTTATTAAAATCTGGACTTCCCCACAGAAAATGCGACTGTCTTTATTTGAGTAGCATGTCACTCTCCTTGGTGGTTTTGACAGCTTCATATTCTTGTAGAATACTGTAAATAGTGTGTCCTCTGAATGTGCTACTAGTTTTTTAACCTTTAAGATCTGGGTTTAAATGTTACTTCTCCTTCCCCCTTGTTGAGCCGGGTTGTAAAAATGATGCAAAAAAGACAACAAAAGAAAATGAGAATTATACATTTCTGTCAGCTAGTTTATAACAAATCAACCAGACTAGAAAAGTGTAATTTTGTCGGATGTTGATGTTATGCATTGCTGTGATTAAAAAGGATGTACTGGAATAGCTTTACTAAATTAGATTGTATTAAGCAAATATGTTTCCATCTACTCTCAGCACAGAAACTTGTATTCTAAGCCAAAAACAAACCTTTTTGTAAAATCAAATGTTATTTGAAATGTTTTGTTTTTTATCAATATTTTCTAATCAAACATTTCAAAAAGCACATTCAAAGCCTTGATGGAAGAACAGATACAGTCTGTTCCTGTTCATCCTTCCAAGGTTGCAGAAGGGTCACTGTTTGGGGAACGGGGTCAGGAGAAGTTAGAGACACATAGGACAGAATGCAGAAATCCTAAGGAAAGAGCAATTGACATTGGAACCATGATTTTGGTATGCATAAAGAACCCCTACATCTAAACGAAAAACAGGAAAACTCCATGCAGAAAAACCCAAAGTCCAGGTTCTTACCTAGGACTTACTTTCAGCAAGATACCATATTCTGATCACCGCACTAACATGCAGTAATTATACAGAAAATTTGTTTGAGTACTTAAGTAAAGGGAAACTGGATTTGCTCTATTTTTCTTAAAGATGCTTATGTTTATTTTTCTGCATTTATCAGGCACTTTTATCCAAAGTGACCTACAAAGTAAACACAATGTTACACTTATTATCAATCTGACCATAAACTATCTAGAGGAAACTCCTTAGTTAGAGTCAGTATTCCAAAACTTCTTCTCTTCTCTAGACCTTAAGACTCACAATTGTAGTGTCATGGATGATTGAGAATCTAGACTCTCACCCAGAACCTTTAGCTTTAAGATCAAGAAATATTAGTCCCAGAACTATCTCTGACAGAACTATCTTTTCAGGTAAATCATCCAGATTCCTAATCTGTTCTATCAATTCCAGTTGATCCTTGTTATCAGACTGTCCACCAGGTTCAGTTCTTTATACAAACTGGTCAAAGGAAACCTAGCAGATTACATCAAGCCATTGACTTACAGCATTCACCGCTGGATCAGCAGAAACAGTGAATCATACGTTGTGTAGTGTAGATGGCTTAACAGCATCCCTCTTACAGGAGATGCTTATTGCATGTGTTCAGGTTGTTTCCTACTTTTTAGTACCGTTTGCCTCACGGATTAAAGCTGGAAGCTGGTTCCACAGGAGAGGAGCCTGATAACTGAAAGATCTGCCTCCCACTGTGCTTTTAGAGATTCTAGGAACCACCAGTAAACCTGCAGTCTGAGAGCGAAGTGCTCTGTTAGGGACATAAGGAGTAATCAGATCTCTGATATACGATGGAGCTTTATTAGTGAGGGCTTTATATGTCAAAAGAAGAA